>VWZW01001293.1:561504-682736 GCA_013397115.1 Edolisoma coerulescens
TGTACAACACTTACACAGCACACTTGAGCATCTTTTCTTTCATTGCTTATGGCAGTCTGCTCATCCGGGAGCTGTAAATTATGTGAATAACAAAAGCAGAAAACTGCGCTCACGAGGGCAATTTATCAAAACCATGTATCACAGAATATCCTGGGCCAGAAGGGGCCCACAAGGATCATCCAGCCCATCTCCTCTCCCTGCACAGACACCCCAACAATCCCACCTGTGCCTGAGAGTTGTCCAAACGCTCCTGCAGCTCTGGCAGCCTTGGGGCCGTGCCCATTCCCTGGGGAGCCTGGTCAGTGCCCCAGCACCCTCTGGGGGAAGAACCTTTTCCTGATATCCAGCCTAAACCTCCCCTGACACAGCTCCAGCCATTCTCTCAGGTTCGGTCCCTGGTCACCACAGAGATCCGTGTCTGCCCCTCCTCTTCTGGCTTATTGCACTGTAAAAAGGAAACTTTCCTTAGTTAATATTTGTTCAGAATTTTTAGGGCAGAAAGAACCATGAAGTTGCTGTGCTATAAAAGATCTGTGACCACTCAATAAATCTTGACTGCCTTTCGATAATTCTGTGGCACCCTGGAGCTTTGCACTGTGCTCAGACAAAGCTGGGAAAGAGGAACAAGCCCAGCTATCTGTGTGCAAGGAAAAGTGCCAGAAGGCATTAGCAATGTGCTAATGGCCGCTGTTCCTTGGACTTCAGACAGGACATTATTCTTGCCTGCACCTCTCTTTCCTGTCTGTAAAGAGGGGATGGAACTTAGGGGTGTTACCAGTGCTTGTGAGAAACATGGAATTCAGGTTCAGAGCAGACAGTGGCAGATAAACACCTCAAATATACGTGGTTTCCAGTGAATCCTTAATCCTACCCAGGTCTCCTCATTACAGGTGTCAATCCTGGCTTTGCTGCAGCTGCTCTGTTGTACAGCACATCTTCTCCACACACAAATACTTGCAGGTGTGCCTCCCTAAGACACAACCAAAACAGCTTGAGGCAGAAGCTGTCCACATCAAAGTTAGAGTAAAAGATCACTTTGGGGTTCGAAGCGTAGGGAGCTTTGTCAGGACTAGGTTGAGCCTGCAGAGTGGGTGTTTGCAAAGTCCATGTACCTCCGAAGGCAGTGAAGGCACTGCAATCCCTCCTGCTTAGGAATACAAGCCTTTTAAAGAGGTCTGAAGATTGACTGTTCCATAAATATGGATCAGGGAGGAAGTGCCTGTGTATGCTGCTCTAATTATTCAGTTTGCTGCAGCAGTTGCCGATCGGATGTCTCACGACAGCCCTCCGAGTCAATACAAAAAGCAGGGATGTTGCTGAGGAAAGAGGAGTTAGCACTCAGCAAAAACGGTGGCTGGAGCTGAAGAAGACATTGCAGAGAGAATCTTGGACTACCTCTACAGTAAGACCTCTTGCAAAATATCTCACTATTTATTTGTGAAACACCTCAGAGATGCAGCTTTGGACATTTTACCTCAAGTTTCTGTGTGTCCTGCTATCCAGTCAGAGAGAAATATAACTTTTCTCTTTTTTCATTTGCTACCAGCTGAAAGAATAAATGCCATTTTCCTGTGCCCAGACATCTGGGATGCCCTTTTGTCCCCCACGTACTCTGCTGCACACACATCCTCTCTGCACCCCCAGTGCTGTGCTGCTGCCTGATATGAAAACGAGGGGCTGGGGACTAAGCTCAAAGCCTGACATTGTGCTGAGGGAATCGATTAGCAGATAACACCTTCAGTGGCTGATGTACATGGAATTTGTCTTGTGCTAGCTCCAAAGGATCTGAGTGACAGTAATGACTTCTGTGGCTGTACCTGCCCAAAGCTTTCAAACACGGTAATTGGAGAGTTACACACTTAGCACTGCTGGTGGTGGGGCCTGTAGATATTGTCAAAGTTCTTGGGGTTACTTATTTTTCTAAGAACCTGTGTTTTTCTTATCTCTTCCAATTTGCCTCACTGGAAGAAAAATCAAAACCCGGCTATGACTCAACAGTAAATGGAATAAATTAAAAATAAATAGCATCCTTATCACTGAGTTGCAGTGACTCTGAAAGAGTGCAGAAACACACCAGGAGTAGCACATACTTCTCACATTACTGTGTTCTCTTTTTGGGTGATATGGGAAGCAAAAATATTTAAAGAAAATAACATCCTTTGCTTACAATGATGGGAGGTTAACAAGGTTTTTAAGCAAATTAGGGTACTAAAGGAGCTATTTAGGAAACCAATTTCCGAAGGCACAAATACACATTACAAATAAATATGTAACAACATCTACAAGTATGAATAAGTACTGTTGGTACTCAACCTAAAACCTTTTTTATCTCTGCCAAAACAAAAAGAATTGTGGAAGGTTTGCACATAAACATATCTTTAGGCAGATAAATGGAAATACTTCCATTTTGGAGCATAAAGTTTTTCTAGGAAAGTAATTGCCATAAGAATATGTCTGAGCCATATTGTGTGGTGGAGTTTTTCTTTATAAACAAACAAACAAAGAAGTAAATAATTATAGGATAAAGGAGCTCTTGTAAACTACCAGAAAATTGTGTAATAGAGAAATAAGTTAGTAGTGCTCCAGAGCTCAATCTGATTAGTTTTCTTCATTACACAGGCAGCCAGACACTTCTGTTTTTTCTGTTTGTTTCAGAAAGATTTCAAAATCAGCTATCAAAGAAAAAATCTTAAGTCTAATTCTGCAATTAGAACCTGAGGCAAACAGTCTCCAAGTGAAACCACCTCACAATCACAGGCTTACCTTTTTTCCTCATTTAACTGAACTGACAAGAAATAGCATTAAAGTTAATGTTAAGCACAATCTGCACTGCCTGGTTCCCAGAGAATGAGAACAACTCTGAAAAACACAAGATGACCCTAAATATTTCCTCCAAAGAGCTGAGACCTTGTAGTCAGCACTGATGGCTGCAGCTGCCCATAGTTTCAGCTACCCAGCTGATCAGGGCTGAGAGAGTTTTGACGGGATAAGCTGGAAATTAAGTGGAAAACCTCCTTTCTTCCACCTGCCTGTTCAAAGTTGGGATCTTATCCCTTTACAAGGAGATCCCTTTGGCTTCCGTCTCTGACTACACACTGGGTGCTGCAGGGTGGTGGTGGCAGGGGAGTTGTTTCCCAGACTGGAAAGGTGCCTGATCCTGCTGCTCAGCTGCTGCCTTTTTCTTAACCCCCATTTTCTTATCTGCTGCTTCTTTCCTTCAGCTAAACCATTTTTCTCCCATTTCTCAGGGCTATGCTTTTCCTCTGAAGACCAGTGAGTTATGGGGCACCTATTTTAAGGCTGTGTGTGTATTTTCAAGAACTTTGCTGTTCTCCCATGCCTAAACTGAGCATCACAAAGAAAACCAGCATGGATCAAGCTCTGGGCCACACATTTGTGTTTCTACAAGGAACTGATAACCAGTGTAACAGGTCAGGGCTGGGGCCTCACACTGCGAGTATCTGGCACAGTGAGATTGTACTCACAGGTGCAACAGCCTCTTCTTTGACTACTCTTCTGTGGGACCTTGGGTAAACCACCTTGTCCCCAAGTCTTAAAGGTTCTTGGGCCTTCATTATTGCCATGCTTTTATCGAATACTGGCCCTAAGTTCTCCGTAGGAGATGTGAAAACAACTTAATATCTTGATCCCTAAGCAATAGCCCGACAAAGAGCCAGGAGTTAGGGATGAAATGCAGAAGGCATCTTTTATCTCTGCTCAGAATCCTACTTTATTAGTGGGGCCCTGGGGAGTTTTTTCTACTTTTTTTTTTTCCTGTTATTAAATGAACAGAGAAAGAGAGAGAGGGTCTTTTCTATGCTTTGTGGAGGTTTTTGTATAAATAGAAGAAATACAGATATTAGACTGAATTTTTGAGGTTTTTACTAGGATCCAAAAGATGAACTAGGCATTTGTAGGGCAAGTAGGTGCCTAACTAACGCTCCATCTTTGTCTTGTACATAAAATGGCAATACCACTCCCAGGTCTGAGGATTTAGCATTCCTCAGACCTCAGCCAGGATCTTTCACTGTACCTCTCTTTTTCTTTCGGGTGAGTTCTTCCCACCATGGGAAAGAAACAGCTGCCAGAAGCAAGGCAGAATATGTGCTGGAGGATAAAAATGTGGTCAAGAAAGATACTGTAGATTGGTACTTTTGAGACAAAGCAGAGACATCCAGTTTTGCAGCATGTAAGTTTAAAGCTGGTTCTGAGCAGAGACTTCCAGTGCCTGGCTGCAGAAGGAAGCATTACCAAGGCTGTGTTGAGAGATGAAGTTCCTTGTGTAAGGGCTTAGGAGAATGAAGCAAGTGCCTGCCCAGGATTCAGGGTAGGCAGCACATTCTGTGGCAGGCCTTGTACAAAACTAATGGGCAACAACTTCAAGAGGGACATCTGTAAATCCTCTTCTCTCCTCAGATATGGGCACAGCATTATCCACAGGTAAGTATCTGGGTAAGGGCAGGATCCACAACACACCATTTTCTCCAGTGCCTCTCACTTTTCCTTTGAGTGCTGATAAATGATTTGACCTTTCTTTGAAGCACAGAGCCTGGGTGCAGCTCCATTTCCCTACGGGTGAAGCACTCACTCAGGAAGTGCAGGACCTGTATTCCTGCTCCTTTCCAGTTTAAAAGACTGAAAGCCGTTATTCCACTTCCCATACCTTCACTGCCATGCTGAAAAAATGATAGCAGGAGTGCAAGGAAACACCAGACTAGAAGGAGTTTTAGGGTCTCCCGTGACAGCCCATGGATAAAACCCCCTTCATGTGAGCAGAGGGGATCAGAGTCCATTCCCTTATGGCCAAGCTCTGATCCCCCTTACGCTGGAGCTGATGGTACCACAGCAACCAACCTTCCAAACATGGCTTAGGCAATAAAACTGGAAAAGGGATAGAGATTCATTCCTCCGAGTTTAAAGTATTTTGTTTAAAATTCACAGCAAGAAATATCAAAACAAGCTTTTCAGACATAGATTTTGAGCCTCGCTGTTGTCTGTAGCCAAACTGTGTTTGGCTGCTTTCACTCCAGTGTTTTCTGATGACCCTTTGTGTGACTGACCAGAGCTTTATGTCTGCAGTTTTAATTTCACTTCTAGTCTGCAGCTTTTTAGAATGAGTTTATGGAAAAAGGTATCTGCCTGATCTTTCTCTTTTTTTATTATTTTGTTCTGAAAGAAGGACTTTATACTGAAAAGCAGCACAGTTTATTGCCTCTAGTTCTAACAGAGGAAGGGAATTCCCTAAATACACTGAGGTATTGCAAGGACCTTGCCTGAGCAGCTTTAAGAAAAAGTTGGAAGCTGAGGTATAGTCCAGTGATTTAGCTGTAAATCTGTATTTTCTTGGATGACCAGAAGACATGCCAAGATCTCTAGAAATATTTATGTTCTTTGAACAAAATACTTTGTGAAAGTAATTGTGCTTGGTGTTGTGAGGAAAAGGGTAAAGCTGGAAGAATGTTGAGGAGGACAGTAGGTTTGCTGAGTGACCTTGCAGCTAGGAATGCCAAGACCTGGAGAATAACAGTGTGGGAAACCCCATCCATTGTGCTGATTACTGCTTATCCTCTGGCTGCTTGGAAAAGTAGAACCTTTGTGTAGGTGTTTGGAGAGGCTCAGAGGCCCTCTCACAGATGCCTGAGCTCCCTGTTTCAGGAGGGAGGGAGTCAAAGCTCAGAGATCATAATAAGAACAAGGATGTCACAGGATGGTGGAAAATGACTCGTCCTTGATAAATGGGTGCCAACAGCTGGGATGGACTGAATCCAACAGTGCCAGCATTCCCACTTGTGTGTCTCCACTCAGGTGTTCCCTCAAGATCCTCTGGTGAACAAGGGAATGAAATAAATTTACTCTTTGCATTTGAGACACAGTCTTATAGTTGTTCTGGCTGCCTGCCTGCATTGACTCACACACTTGGGTAGTATTTGCACCTCACAGATAACCAGAAGTTCAAGTTATTTCCTTAGATACTCACTGAACTCTTTCAAAATCTTGCCTCCTTGATTCTTCTGCTCTGAGAAGTGAAGGACCCATCAAGCCCCTGGTGCAAGGAAGGAAGAGTCACGTGGAGAGGAGCAGCTGGCAGTGTGAGCTCTGTAAATATCTGTGGAGTACAACTGCAAAGGCTCAAGACAGATTTTCCACCCCAGGTACAGCTGAGTGGCTGTGGGAAATGCTGTCATGGCTCTCATACAGCTGCAATCATTCCACATTAATGGCCACTTTTCCGAAGCCTTTGACAATAAAGACTTTATTTACAAACAGAAATAGTAATTTCTAGGCAGTGGAGGTCCTGCTGAAAGTTTTCAGTGTCTCGCTCTACTTGCTTGTGCTCAAATCAGATGCACAGCAGCTGCTCTGGGTCCAGCCTCCCAGCTCCTGTGTGACTGAAGAGCCGGTTTCGATCCCTCACCAATAAACAAATATAAGAAAGGCTTTTTCAGCGGATGGGAGCAGTCCTGTTTCCAGGTAACCATGTCCTTTCCTCATGAATCACTATGGAAACCCAATTCCCTCCTTCTGTTTCCTCTAAAAGAGAAAGCATGTTTCCCTGCTAGCAGAGAGAGGAACTCTTTGATTTCCTATTCCAGTCCTTGACTCCACAATAGCGGAGGTCACTTTTAATTCTAATGTGAGGCACTTAAATTTCAGCAATGTTGAAACAGACACCCCAGGCAGTCTCACAGCTGCTTCAAAATAACCTGCTCAAATTGCCTTGAAAAGAAATGAAAGCCTTTTTTCCTCAGAGAATGGTGTTATTATGTGCAAACAAAGATGTAGAACACAACTTGGCTCCCTTGTTTTCCACCAGCCTCTCCTGGCTGATAAGGTGTTTCCACCTACACATTAATTGCCATCATGCTTAGCCAATGCACAGGGGTTTCAGAAGACTTAGTCATGAACTTGAACAGTTCAAAGATCAGGATGAAGCTTTCTGAGAACACGGTCCCCATCTTAAAGAGTGTTTTCCAAGCTGCCTCCTGCCTGCATTTGTTCATGTTTTCTCCTTACCAATTCGTGGGATCATACTGGCTGACATGGAGAAGTGGCATTATGGAAACTGACATATTGAACCTTGTTTTTGGTCAAAACCCCACCAGGCAGTACTGATCCCACCTCCACTCCCATCTTCACTTGGAATGTTCCCATTTACCACAAAAAATACAGGGAGCAGTGTGTCTTAGAGCCTCAAACATGAGCAGGTGCTTAAATTCTGTTGAAATGCTTTTGACCACAGAAAGCCGATTTTTTTGTTTGTTGGTTTCCAAAGGTTTCGGGGATTCAGTCTCTTGCTGTTATTTAAGCCCTGCAATATTCAGTGGTTTTGATGCCAAAGATCTGTGTTTTTCTTTCTTGGTAATCTCATCACGTGCACAGTTTTTAAAACATAAGTTGGTGTGTCCTACCAGTACCTCAGATGGGTTTATCAGCAGGGTCCCCTTCCTAGCTTGCACACTGAGATCTTACCATCTCCCACATTTCCACTTGTATATGTATGCGTCTTTATCCTGGGAGCTTTGCAGATCTACAGCCATGAATGATGTTATCCATTCACCCTCAAATTGCCATTATTTATTGCCTTTAGAGCAATAAAGATGTCTGAAGGCATCTGGAGTTTCAGACAATCAAGTAAAACAAAACAGCCCTTTCCTGTTATTAGCCTCCATGGCAATCAGAGAATTAGTTTCCACTCTAATAGATGACTTCCAAAAAATTTTCTTTTTATTTTTTAACTGCTGCCCAGAAGTGGAAGTAGGGAGAGCCATGGGCAGCCAGTATTTTGCACCTCTGTTTCATGTTGCTTTAACATGTTTTTTTGTATTAAAATTCTTAATTTCAAGAAGAGTCTTCCAGTAGAAAAGTCTGCACTGAGAGCCAGGAGTTTCAATATTTTTTGCATAAAATTATGAAAATTTAATAGTTTGTTCTGGCTGGAAATTTTCTTTTTTAATTTTTGACTGAACTTAAAAAAATAAAAGGATTATTTTACCTCTGGATATTTTTAAGACCACTTTTTATGCCCCTCCAAGGATGCTACAGTTGAAATTGTTAGAGACCAGTCATACATAATGTGTAGTATCAGTCCAATTCTATTTGTAAACACACCCAAGGAGAAGCAGATGTAGCACAAGCAAAAAAGCCCAGAGAGCTGTTCCTAAAAGGTTCTTGTTGGAGGCTTTCTCTTGGCAAGAGAAGCCAACCTTGCAGGTCTTGGGAGAGTTATCTGTGGGATAGAGTCATTATAGATTTCAAAGGGCCAGGATTTCACTGGAGATGAAAACCTTGGAGAAGAGCTTCACTTTGGCCACTGCACCAAAGGAGTGGAGTGATGTCAAGCAAGAGCTAAAAGCCCCTTTGCTGGTGCAGAGGATGATTCTCTCCTGCAGACACCATGTAAACCAGCACACAGCCTCACTCCAGGTACATCACTTGCCTTTGATGGATGCCCATCCCAGTGTAAGAAGAGAAAATTCTACTCTTTGAAACTACTTCATTATGAGGCTGCAGTCCTTGTCTCTTCTCAGCACAAGGGTCTAGTCCTCAGTAACAGTACAAGCTTGCAACTAACACTATAGAAAGTATGCTTTTGTCTTGCATATCTACACAGAGCACATAAAACAAGTCTAAAAAGATATTCTAGAATTATACTGTCAGGTGCTGATTGCTTTGCATCATTGGAAGAGCTTTTGCTACAGTAACCCAAGTAGCTATTCCATGTAGTATAATAATTAACAATGTAAAAAAAAAATACTCACTGTATCCTTCCAACTTCCATTAACTGTCTTTTTTGACATGCAGTAAAATTCTCCTTTGTGAAAAATCCACTAGCCAGCTGGAGAGGAGATTGAAGAAGAGTTTCTGAATCTCTTATCAAGCCCCATTTCAGATCAGATTTAGTTAGTGGTTTTATGCTGCAGTAGCAACACACTCAGGACAGCAGCTCTGAAGAGTTCTTGGGGTTGTTGCCATTTCATAAGGAGGATCAGCTGTGTGGGCTACATGGGCTGTATGAATATGGGCTGGGGCTTTGCAATTTGAATACAGCTGTAGGTTGTTGGGATCCTGGAGTGCATTGGGAAGAGCAGTGTCAGCAGGTCAGGGAGTGATCCTGCCCCTCTGCTCAGCCCTGTGTGGCACATCTGGAGTGCTGTGTCCAGCTCTGGGCTCCTCAGGACAGGAGGGACAGGGAGCTCCTAGAGCGGGGCCAGGGGAGGCTGTGGAGATGATTTAGGGCCTGGAGCATCTCTGACAGGGAAAGGCTGAGGGAGCTGGGGCTGTTCAGCCTGGAGAGGAGCCCCAGCTGAGAGGGGCCCTCAGCCCTGGGTGTCCCTGTCTGCAGGGAGGGCTCCGAGCAGGGCCCAGGCTCTGCTCCGGGGGGCCCAGCAATGGCACCAGAGGAACGGGCAGGGACTGATCCCAGGAAGTTCCAGCTGGACAGGAGGCAGAACTTCTTCCCTGGGCAGTGACCGAGCCCTGAACAGAGACCAGAGAGAGTGTGGAGTCTCCTCATTGAAGATATTCCAGAACCATCTGGACACAATCCTGTGCTGTGTGCTCTGGGATGGCCCTGCTGGAGCAGGGAGGTGGGACTAGCTGCCCCACTGTGGTCCCTTCCAGACTGACCCATCCTGTAGGCTTGGAGAGTTCTTGTTCCATGTCCAGGCTTGGAGAGAAATCAGAAGTCTTTTAACTGCTACATTTTTTGTATGTGGATAGAGAACGACACATGCATGCACGTGTGTGTTCTGGTATCTTACAGGCACAATTTCATGTCATGTTGGGTGGAAAAAGAACTGCAGTTGTGTTTCTGAAGCAGCCCCGTACAAAAGGATATCTCTCTGCTGGCAGTGCACTTGTGCCTTGTGTAGACCCTGCACCATCCAGCTGAGCTCCAGGAGTAGCACAACTACACCCTTGCAGAATTCCTGTTGAATATCCCAGAGATAAGCACTGCACTAACACCAGGGGAGTGCTCCAGGAGTGCAAAGGTGCTGCCTCTTGGTGTGTTGAACTCTGCACTGTCACAGTGAGCTGGACACTGCCCAGTGCTGTGTGGACCAGGCAAGCATTCCCTCTGCTGCTCTTCACAAAGCGTATTTCACAACACAACTGAGGGTTTTTAAATGGTTTTGTCCATAGATGCTCCCCTTCATGTCTTTTTAAACATTCTCTCAACATCCTAGTTTTAATGTTCCAGTGTTTTTGACAAAGGACAAAATAGGAGGAACAGCAGCAAATTAATTTCTGTTTCTTGCAGGAAACATAAACCAAAAAGCTTCCTATTAAAGATCCCTTGCACTCTCATGAATGATGTTGATTACAAATATAAGAATTTGGAATAGAAAACAAGTTTGTAGAACCAAAATATATTTTAACAAAGCCACACAAATGACTTGATGATATTTTTAAAATCTATTTTCTCATCAGTTCTTTGTGAAATAACTGACTGTTTTGGCCAGCTTTGGAAGATGTGCTAGTGATCTGTGCATGAGAAAGAGAATAATAGAGATGATTTCATCAACAGTATGGCTTAGCTTATTAATGTTGCAAAGCAGAACTGAGAATATTAGATGGAAGTGCTGTAGAAATTAAAAATATACCATAAATCCTGAAGAAAACTCATTCTATAATAGGGCTAAATTTAACCTGACTGATATGGAGTCAGAGCTTTTCCAAAAACCAATGCACAAACAAAATCAAAACAAATAAACAAAATATTAGAGAACACGGTACAATATAAACCCCAAAGGGCTCACTTTGACTCTTAGCTGTTGTTGCCTTCCTAGAAACTTAGTGGCACTGCATGCAGTGTTCAGAAGTGCCTAACTCACCTGGATGCTCCTGAAAATGTTATCCACGAGCCACCTCCCCATTTCTTGTAAGTTTAGTATTCATCAGAAAATTGGCTAGTGACTAAGCTCATCCTAATCAGCCAGTACCAGAGACTTCAGAGGAGATTAATTAATTAATACCAGAGCAGGTCCTGTTATTAATTAACAGGTGCCCCCATTTAGTTCTCTCAAGAGAGAAAGGCTGGTTTGTAGCCCAGCACACAAATTTCCAGCCCGGAAAGGGACAGACAGATCTCGAGTCTCACGCCACATAACCCCAAAAATGTACTGAAAATTTCTGCCATTACAAACAGAAGCTAAATTGTGGATCCTGGAGGGAAATACATTATATAAAGGAGACAGTTTCTCCAACCAGCCTCTTGGTGCAGTGTCATTTCCCACTGTTCCAGCAGGTAGAGCCATGGCTTCAAATATTTTCCAAGAAAGCAGCTGGCCTAGTCATTTGGGCTGAGTACTCTCTCCCCAGCTGCACGACTGTGTTTTACATTAGAGCTCTGGAAACAAATCCAAAATGAAGCCCAACCATTCCTCTTACCCTTTCATAATTGGTAGGGAGCTAAAACTGGGATGCCATCGGCTGGACAAGCCTTAATCTCACTGTGACAACTGTAAGACTGCCCACAAATAAATATTTAGTCCTTTGGGCTTAGAAACTGAGCTAAAAGTCTGGCTGTCCCAATGAAGGGGTGCCCCATGAAGCAGCAGGAGGTGATACAACCTCCTGTCATAAACACAGGGATGGAACATGCACTCCTTTGACCCCCTGAAGCACCACCAGCAAAGCCAAAATCACTGATTTTCCCACTTCTCCCCACCAGGCATGGACAGAAGGGAAACTTCAAGATTGTAATCCTATGGATTAATGTGGGGTTTTACTTTGGTTTTTTGTTTTGTTTTGTTTTGTTTTAGCTAAGATTTCAAGCACACAGTGACTTTGGAAAACTTTCAGGTATTTTTAAATCATAATTTAAGCAGTATTTAAATATTTTTCTCCCCTAGAATGTCCATATATTTCCTAGGTAAATCAGAACTGGCTGGTTTAGATAAAGTACATAGCACTGTTGCTGTTTGTGGTTTACCAGGGATCGTTTATAACCTCCAAATATGAAGTTTCTTGACTGAACCTTTTCTGAACCTGGACCAGGCAGGGACTTTAGACAGACTGGCTGGAGGAACTTAGATCTCTGGTCGTGTTTCAGTTTCTAATGAAAAGAGAAACATCCCTCCTTCCCACGAGAGAGCACACCCTGAACAGGAAGACTGAATCTCCAGACATTGTCTCTGCAGCCCAGCCCTGAGATGTGGCTACAGACAAGTGCAGGGGGTGGTTTCTGTATCCAGTGTGTCCTTGCATGAAGGTACAAACTGCCCGAGCCACATCTTTGTAAGCTGAATCAATAAAATAGCTTGGGATAATAAATTAACCTCTAAACGCAACAGGACCATTATTTGCATTTCACTACCCTTTCCGGATGTAATTGATAGCCTTATCATCATTCATTTATTCCTTTTGAAAAATATCAGTCCCACCCAAGGCATAACAGTTCTGTAGCAGAGCTGTAATTACTGAGCTGTTCGAAATAGCTTACAAGTCACAGTCAGAGGCCATGCTGGCAAATATGAATATTGGTTAATATAAAGAGGAAGAATGCCATTCAGAGTGTCTCCAGTTCTAGGGTAAAGAGAAATTGAATTAATGTTTTCTGGCATCAGTGAACAGTGGTGTTTTCAATGCAGGCAATGTTAATTACATTGCTTTTCATGGAATTACTGCAACAAGTGCAGTTTGTTGGGGCTGAGTTCTCAAACAGTAGAAATTAGTGTAGTTCCAACAAAATCAAAGAAACTATGTTTGCAGAGGATCAGAGAAGTAGCATTTTGCTTTTTATTTCCCTGCAGCCTGCTGATATTATATAATCTTTTGTTACTGACACCAGTTGATAATAGTTTTTAGCATGTCTGTGTCGTTCACACGCAGCAGAGCTGCACATGCTGGTTTCAGCCAGACCAGAGAGCCAGACTACCCTCAGCAGCATGTCTTCCTTAATCCAACATTAGGATTGCCAGGGAAATCTCTTAGCAACATGGCAGATAAAAATGGAATTAGAAATGGAAAGATGCGGTCAAGCCAAATGATACTTCTAGGGCCAGAAACCCCAAAGCACAGAAACTTTCTAGCTTTGGGAAAGCACCAGAAACAGAACTAAAAAGTTTGTTTTTCAGATTCCTGTGTGGATGATCTCCTCACATCTTTCATATCCTTCTGGTTTTTGTGCGAGTAACCAAAATGGCCCAGCTGTTATGATGCCTGTCCTGAGCACTGTGTTACAGACGGTTGCCCCAGCCCTTGCAGAGTTTTGATTTTGCCTGCGGAAGAATGACAGACAGTTCTGGTGCTTTGGAAGCAGCTCATTCCTGATCTGGGGTTGGCCACACCACCTGTGGTTCAGCTACCCAGCCTATCTTTTGGTTTCAACAACAACCAGTTTTACCAGAAGCTCAGCTTCAGGTCTTGAGCCTTTTTGATTTTAACGGTGCGAATTCTACTCTCAAAGTCTGCATTATCCTATCCAACACACTGAACAGTGAGCACTACACATTTATCCAGTGTCTTCGGTTACAATGTAAGATGTAACCAAAGTATGTATTCTATCACCATCTGTCAAAAACAGGTGGGGCAGAGTTCTTTATCTGATAATTCCCTCAGGAGAGATTTTTTTTCTGTTAATGGACTATCAAGCCTCATTGCGTGACTCATAAAATTACATCGTCCCATTGTGGGATGCTCCGCCCAGGGGGAGGAACCAAGCATTCCTACCTGGATATAATCTGAGGTTTGGAACACCACAGCCAGCCTTATCTACTGGATCTCCAGAGGACAAGAGCTACATAACCACCACTGGACCTTCAGAGGAAGACCAGACCCTTCTACAGGATCACTGCTACAACAGAACCACATCTATCACTTCAGGAGGATTGCAGCCACCATTTAATCAGACTGCTACCACCACTCTGACCGACAGGGTGCCAGGTTGTATCCTGACTCTGTCACTGTTTCTGTACTAATGCGTTTATTTTTAATTTTCCTATTAAATTGTAGTTCTGATTTCGAGTCTGGTTTGCTTTCAAACTAGTACATTCAGTTATTGACAAATGGCCCCTCTGTGGTTTGCTGGATTTTGACTGCACAGGTAAGATTTAAAGGATGATAAATAACATTGGATAGCTGGCTGACACGTGTTGAAAGTACCTACACAGGTGCAGATAGACCTCACCTCTGCATTGGTTAGACATGAATCAGCTCCAGTCCTGGAACCATGGAGCCAAAAAGATGAGCTGGTTGAACAAAGAGCTTCGGCTAGAACTCAGGGAAGAAGAGAGTTTATCCCCTTTGGAAGAAGGGATAGGCAATTCAGGAGAACTAAAAGCGTGTTGTGACATTACAGGAGTGGAGGAAGAAAATTAGAAGGGCCAGAACTTAATCTGGCTGCTGCTGCAAAAGATAAGAAAAATGTTTTTATAGAGCAGCAACAAAAGGAGAACTGAGGGAAGTCTTCACCCTTTATTGAATGCAGGAAGAAAGAAAGTGGCAAAGGATGAGGGAAAGGCTGAGGTACTTAATGTCTTCTCTGCTCCAGTCTTTAAGAGAGACCAGTTGTGCTCAGGATATCCAGCTGGATAATGTGGAAGACAGAGATGAGGAGCAGAATAAGGCTCCATAATCCAAGGGGAAAGAGTCAGTGACCTGCTACACCACTGAGACACACCCAAGTCCACGGGGCCAGAAGGGATCCAGCCAAGGGGGCTGAGGGAGCTGGTGGAAGCGCTCACTGAGCCACCTTCCACCATTTGGAGTCCCAGACAACTCAAGTTTAGCTAATGTGACCCCCAGTCACAAGAAGGGCCAGAAAGAGGATCTGGGGAACTACAAGCCTGTCAGCCTGGCCTTGGTGCCAGAGGTCATGGAACAGATCATCTTGGGTATGATCACAGGGCCTCTGTAGAATACCCAAGGGATTAGGCCCATCAGGCACGGGTTTAGGTCTTGCTTGACCCACCCGAGCTCCTTCTGTGACAGAGTGACCCCTCAGCAGACGAAGAAAAGGCTGTGGATGTGTTTCCCTGGACTTTAGAAAGCCTTTGACTCTGTCTCCCACCCATTCTCCTGGAAACGCTGGCTGCTCACGGCCTGCACGGGCCCTGCGTCGCTGGGTGTAAAACCGGCTGGGTGGGCCCAGGGCCTGGTGGGGAATGGAGCCACATCCAGGCGGGGCCGGGCACCAGTGGAGTCCCCAGGGCTCAGTACTGGGGCCAGTCCTGCTTAATATCCTTAATGATGGTCTGGACAAAGGGATTGAGTGCACACCCAGTCAGTTTGCAGAGGACACTGAAGGGTTGCCAAGGGCAACTGACTCCAACAGACAACACGGACCCTCTGCCCACAGCTGTGTCAGAAAGAGTTCTAGAATCCCAGGATCGTCATGATCCAAGAGCAGGAGCCAGCACTTGGCCTTGTTGAACCTCAGAGAGCACTGTGTGTACCTCGGGGAGGCTTTCTCTACTTCCATCCTTCACTGGGCACCTGACCCATCGCAGGGAGAATTCCCCTCTGTCTCTCTGAGAGCAAGGTGGCACTAACAACCTCAGCCCAAAACCTGCAGAAGACTTTTCTATCAATAACAATGTTTGGATTGAGAAGGGAAATTCTGGGGGATGAGCTCAATATTGTCAGGCAGCTGAGATGGGGAGTGAGGGGGAGCCTGGAGTTTTCCAGCAGTGGAGCTTTGACTCATGTCAGTGGAATTGTCACCAGATGAAGTTGTAGTCAGCTGTTGAGCTGTCTACAGACAGTTCTCTGTCCTCTGGAGAAAAGCCAGTGAGAGGGTCGATGTTCTCGCCTTGACCAGGCAGCAGCCAGGCTGACCCTTCACAGCTCACCCTGCCAGCAAAGTCTGTCCTCCACCCTCTGAAGATTCTGCAGGGCTGAGGGAAACCCCAGGGGCAACTGAAGGACTACCCAGGGCAACTGACACCGACAGAGAGCACGGAACCTCTGCCATAGCTGTGTCAGAAAGAGTTCTGGGATCTGGACATCGCTGTGACCCAAGGGCAGGACCTGGCACTTGGCCTTGTGGAACCTCAGACCACTGACCTTAGTCCATGGATCCAGCAGATCCCTCTGCAGAGCCTTCCTGCCCTCCTGCAGATCCACACTCCCACCCAGCTGGGCGTCATCTGCAAAGTGACTGAGGGTGCACTCAACCCCCTTATGCAGGTCATTGGTAAATACCTTAGACAGGACTGGCCTTGTCCAGCTCTGGAAAGGTACTGGCACATTTAAGAAGTCACCTTTTCCAAGCTCTTCATTGATAAGGACACCAGCAGCCAAACAGAGCTCCCATCCAATCATTAGTAATGTGGGTGTTAATATCCCATTCCACTTCGATATAAGAAATATCTTTTTTGTCCATCTATTTCACCAATTTTCAAGTCAAGGGAGGAAGGACACTCTTGGTCTTTTTTTTTTTGACACTTCCATGGACACTGGGAAGCACAGCTCATTTCTGGGATCATTGGAGCATATATTCCACCTGCTCACTTTGCAGCTGGTGAAACGGCACCTCAGTCTCCAGCTGAGAAAGGGAACACAAATGCCAGTCCAAAATACTCAGTCCTTTCATGAAAACCCTGCACAAAACTTAATGGCCTCTGCTGTGCCAGAAATTCTCACTGTGAATTCTGACCATTCCTCTGAAATCTGTTTCTAGTAGGGACACGACTGAGTTATCTCTCATCAGTTAAGGCAGGTGTAACAGTGTTTCCTCCTGGCTCAGCACATGTGCAAAGAAACTTGAATGTGTCCTTTTTCCAATGGAATTTCAGAGGCCCAGTGTTCAGTGCTCTCTGAGAAATCAGTAGCTGATTTTGAGCCTTACTGTTTAAAATCCTTCTAACCCCATTTCACCTGCACACACATCTCCCTCCCCACCTCTTCACCGAGTGCACGTACAGGACATGCAGAGCTGCTTCTCCTGTATGATCTTTGACAAGCTTGTTTAGCAGGCACTAAAAGCAGGCTATGTAAATGACTCCGAAATTAGGATTTTATAGGACTGACAGCTGACACCCTGAATTATTGTGTAAATAAGTTCCACTTCGACAGGAATTCACAAAGGAGACTCACACAGTGATCAGCTTTGCCTTCAGCAAGGCCAATATAAACGCTACATAACTGCCTGAGACAAGCCCAACTAATCATTGTTCATAGATGTCAGATGTCTAAATGCAATGCTGGAACTCAAAACAAAGTGCTTTCATTACTGCAAACAAGGAAAACACATTTTATAGGTCTTGTTTAGACTTGGAGACTTTGGTTTTCATTTCAAGGGGAGGTCAAATAAAATAGTCCATGTCCTAAAAGCAGAAGGAGTAATGTCTTTAAAGACCAAACACAAATCACCCCATCATGTCAAATTAGAAAAAAATGGTACTATTGCAATTGTAAGATGTAAAATAGGACATCCCACTAAATGGCCAGAAGGTCCAAAAGCATCACTGTGAATACTGAAGGTTAGGTATTTTGAATTACCAACAGGCTTCTGATATTCTTTAGTTTTATCAATAGACATTTATTGCATATATGCATAGATAAAAGCAATTTTGTGGGGGTTCATTTAAAAAAAAAGTAGTGTTTGGGAATATCAATAAACTTTTACCTAGTTATACTTATGATACTCAAAATATTTACTGTCAGGTTAAAACTTTGGATATCTGCATAGTTATCAAAAAAGCTGAGGTCCATTGTCCACTCACAGAGATGGGTAAAAAATGCTGTCCTTACAAGTAATTTCAAATTCCACTTTAATATATTTGTAAATTATTTTATCACTTACATTCAGGCATAGTATAATTTCACCTCTAAAAGGGTAAGAGGCTTTGATTCCCTGACTCTAGAAATAAACTGCTCAGAACTTCACTTGCTGGTCTAGAAAGCAGCAAGATATTAAACTTCTAACAAGATATTTGTGCAAAGCCCAGCTGCTCTGCTGCAATAGTTTACAAACCAACCTATTCCACACTGATTTTTTTCTTGCTCTTGCATGACTTCTTCATTCACAAGGCAGTCTCAATTTTTAAGTATGTGAGTGCTGCTCCTAATAAGGCTAATAAACAGAAATTGCTTCCAGAAAGGTTCGTAAAATGTAAAAATACAGATAGATAATAGATCATAATAAGCTATTTTTTTAAGGGAAACAGGAACTAAATGGTGGCTGAACTATTCTGGCCTTCCAAAACCACTTTCAAAAGTCTGGAGGAAAAACAAACTCTCTAGAAATGTTTTTGGAAAGCTATATTTGAATATTATCTTGCTGTATTCATGCCTGTGGCAGTAAAATTAGACCAGATGAGATGGCAGTGATTGGTTTTATTGGCAGTGAGGTGTTGCACTCTTCCATGTAACATGTGTACCATTTTCAGCTTATTTCATTTTGCACATAAACAAAGAGATTTCAACTTGCAAACAGAAGTAAGGCCAAAGAGGGCAATTTACAGGGTGGAAAGCTCACAGCTTGAAGACAATATAACCTCATTCATTTCTCCTCTCTTTATTTCACATACATAAAAGAGAGCTGCTCTTGATCCACCTGACCTTGTATATTACCCCACTAAGTCCCAAAAAGCTTTTCTAGCTGGCAGTTCAGTGCCTTGAGGTCTGGTGTTAATAACAGTGAGAAGGAGGGATAGCCTCACAATTAAAACTCTTTAGAAAGGTAGGGCAGTTTAAAATGGTAAAATATGGCTATTTCCTCTGCCTGCATCTGATCCTACCCTCAAATAATCCAATGGGAGAACAGATCGGACTACTTTAATTAAATACAGCAAATTAGCCTTAATTACACTGCAGAGTATGGTTGTACAGAGACTGTTTCCTGAAATTTAAATTTCCACAAAAATCTAAAGGAAAAAACTCGGTTAAAGCTGTCCATAAAATTATTTATATATGGAATAAAAATGGCAGTTCTGCATCTGTTAACCTGTGACAGTAACTGGATCATGAGTCAGCACAAATCAGCAGTGATTCTGGTTATGTGTGGTAACAGGAACTCGGTACTCTTTGGGAGGAAAATAATAGTTTGGGATGTATCTGTTCACCCAGTGTTTTAAGAAACAAGCACTTCAGGGGTGAAATGTCAGGAAACAAACACAGAATGGAACAACAACAGAATGGAGAATTTCATTCAGCCGAGGCTGGAACACAAGGCCTACATTGTATGAGGATGCAGGGAAAAGCAGCTGAGCTGCAAACCTGACCAAAACTTTCCAGGAGCTGGGAAATTGTATGAAATTTGAATGAAGTGACCCAGAGGGTCAATATGTAAAAGTAGAAAGCAAGGGCTGAGGAATTCCTAAATGCATGGATACTCTTTTGCATATCCCTGGAACTGAATTTGATGAACAGGAAAGCATTTGAAGCACAGCTTGCTTTGCATTGGTATCAGTGACCAAAAATGAAGTCATTTCCAAGAAAATCACAGTGTGGAAAAGGGGATCTGTTAAAACAAAAGCAAAAGGAATGGAATTTGAAGCATTCCTGATTTCCAAATGCTTCTATTGTCACTGTATTTTATCAGCATTATTCCCCATCTGGTTAAAAGAATATTCCATGGAAATGGGCTCTTGATCCAAAAACGTGGCATTGTTTCTATTCTTTTACATTTGCTTTCCATTTCTAATGGCTCAAAACATTTAGATATAACAAGAAAAACGTGCCTAAATCACACTTGCACACCAGGGAGATTGTCTGATGAGGGAATCTGGGTAGGGAAGATATCACTGGCAATTCTCCCAGCACTCTCAGCATTGTCAGGTGTAAAGCACAGCCCTGACAGACTCTGAAGTGCTTCTCCACTGGTGGGACAATCGCTGTGCTGGAAGTTATAAACAATAAAAGGCAGGGTAACATGTAGGCTTGGTGTTCGCTTTGATCTCCTCTGTGGCTTCCCGAACACAGGGAACAGCAATTCTGGTCCCTGGTGCTCCATTTGTAGCTAGAGTTTGGCACAAGGATTTTAAAATGGTCCCCCATCATGGATTCTATTTAAAAAGCAAGGCAGTGTAGCAAACAACAAGGTGCCTCATTAGTTCTGCAGAGATGCTCAGCAGGGGAGACTTTCCTGCACTAGAATAGCAGGAATTTGAGCATAACAGAAAAAAAGGGGCTTTCTCTTTAAACAAAACCCAAGCATGTCCTTTCCATCACCACCATTTGTCATTTCAGATCTCTTTGCTCCTCTCAGGAGCATGTCCTTTCACTTCCCTAATCCTCTTAGCTATCTTTTGAAAATGTGATAGAAAGAATGAATAATTTTGTTTAATCTTTAGCTTTAAAATGACCAGATATCCAAAGAGAGCTGACATAGCTCTGCTCTTACACCACAGTGAATTCAGCACAAAGTTCCCAGGTAAAAAGGGATATCTATCTATCTATCTAGATATATAGATATATTATATATATATTCATAACTGGATGGGCTTGTCTGCTACAGGTTCACACCACCAAATTCTACAGTTTCACATACCTGTATCTACAATGTGACAATACAGAGTAGCAGAGTTATGTGGCCTGGTATAGAAAAAGTTAAGAAAAGCAAATAGTTGTCTTATTTTTACAGGAAGTAAGAAATATTTTAATCTGTATTAAATATATATGGGGCATTTATTTTAGATTTATAACCGACTCCATCTCTTAAATTTGGCTCTTAGTAAATCCACCAGGGAAGAGCCTGAGTGACTGGTGACATGCCCAAGTCTCTTGTGCACCACTGCTATTAGAGGGTGACAAGTGACCACATTCCACATTCCCCTGCTGTGTTAAGCAGTATTCATAAAAAAAAAAGTGACAGATGCTTAGCAATATATTTTAGACACACACTCATTATGAGTCTGGGAAACTTTTTGGATTTTGTACTTTCTTGAAAACAGTTGCCCCAAACAGAAAGGAAAGAGAAAAAGCCTATTTTTTGGTGTCTTTAAAAAAATCCTCATGAATTTTGAATGTTTCCACTGAAGTAGATTAGAAGAAATGCATCATTGCCATCTACTAATCCCTAATATTACAAAGAATAAACCTTTCCTGATTTAACACTTAAATCATGCTGCTGTGTGATCCTTGTCCCCAGCAGAAGACCAGCATGATGTTTCTCCCTACAGCACATTTACTGAGTTATTGTTATGCATGCTAGTCTCACTCACTCACCTCCTGAGTTCCTGTAGCCTAGAAATGTTCTGCAGGAGCTCCTGGAGTGTTTGGTTTTCCAGAGCACACGTATCAAACAGGGAAAGGGGACTACCAACATCAGAATGAACATTTTTGAGTGAAGGAAACAAACGGATGCTCCTCCCTTCACCCCCAATTTGGCATTTTGTGCTGAGCTGGTCAATGCAAGTGCTGAGGGTTAGCATCGATTATTCCAGCTGAATGTAACCAAAATCACTGAGGAAAATGCTGTCACTTAGCTGAAAAGACTGAGAATAGGAGTGGGCAGAAAAGGGGAACCAATACTAAAGCCTATGTCTGCAGCCTCTCTATTACCTCTTGGTCTGTTCCTCTAACTGTGCAGCTTCACCATAAAATACAATCCCAGCTGGACTTCAGCTGATTCTTGCAGATGTTTTCAGCTCCTAAGGAAAACAGATTTATTTAGTAAATAGGAAACTATAAAGCATACCTATGGGCACCTGATTAAAATATATATTTATGCATATTTCTACCCTTACCACGGCAGGCGTGACACAAACCAGTGCCAGTCTTGCAGGCAGTGAGAATTTTGCTTTATAGCTTACTGAAAATAGTCAAAATTGGCTAATTAGCATATGCTAAGCTCCATGTTATGCTCTCTGCACCTGAGCTATCTCATTTAAAGTTCCCCCAGACATGCCTATGCACTACTTACAGAGATTGCTGGGGGTTTATCATATTGTCTGAGTAATACTGTGACATTTTGAGTAGTCTAATTTGCTCCCATGTGACCTCCTGCAAAATGAATTGTCACTATTAGGAAGAGTAAGAGAGACAGGTCAAATGTGGAATAACTGAATGCACTTACATCAGTCATTAAATTAGCCACATGTGGAAAAAAGTGTTGGCAGCAATCAGCTCTGTCCTTTCTACTGTCATGAACATGATAAAACATTTTGAGGAGGTAGCCTGCTGATCTGCTTGAATGCCTCACACACTTAGGAAACAAACAGATATGCCAAGTCTCACCATCCATCTCCCTTTATTGGAGCTTCTTTCCCAAGGATAAATTTCAGCACTTGGCTGAACTAAGCCTGAAAAGGGAATTCTTACTTGATGAGAACTGAAGGGTGTTTTTATTCTGCTGGTTTATGCTCTCAAGTGGATCAAAAAGTCGTTACTGCTAATTGTGCCCAAACAAATTAACTTTGAGATCAAGGTTTCGAAATGGGATTTTCAAAAAGGGCAGTAAGCAAAGTCTTGGCATCCTGATCTTGCTAAAAAACATTCTTGCTGCTCTTCTGAGCAGCTTATCCTTTACACTGTGGAGGTGTTTTAGCAGGATGATTGTCTGTCCTGTTGCTGCTGTTAGAACTCTAAACAGGAAATTGAGATTACTTGGCACCTTCCAGTCCATCTATAGAATCACTATGTGGAACGACATAACATCCATTAATTTTTGTTATTCCATCCATTTTCCTGTCCAGATTTTTAAGCTATGTTAAACACATTAAGAAGGAAAGCTAGGAATCTTATCAAAACAAACTTATCAGTGTGCATTAAATAACCAGCATGAATGAGGGCCTCATAGTTTTCAAATACTGCACTCACTAGGGAACTTCTGGAGATTGTTTTTGGTTCAGAGTCGTCAACACATGGGCAAATATCACCAAAATTCCCTTTTCTGCCTTCTAGCCTGCATCTCTCTCAAGAACACAGCACAATTTCTTGCTCCTGCCCCATGCTGGCTCCAAAATGACCTCTGGGTCTCTGCCTTGCTAGTGGAATCATTAGGGAAATCTAGGAAGAATCACATATAGGGCTTGAGTTAAGTGCCAGCCAGATGGGTTACATGACTTTTGGAACAGATTCAGTCTTTGGGAGTCCCTTGATGATGCCACAATCTCAGTGTTGTTTAAAAATGCAAAAGTGTGCACACAGGTGTTTACAGAAATAATACACACATCAAAAAGTGAAAGCCGGATTCTATCAAAGTCAGTGAAAAAACTCCTTTTAATCATGCTGGAGCCAGGATTTTAGCCTGTGAAGCCTATAATTGGAAACTTTAGCTGACTGAAAAATTAGTGAATTGCTGAGATATTTGAAGATCCTCAATAACTTCATAATTCTGCTAATCATTTATAAGGCTAAAGATATTTACACTTTGCTAACTGCACCCCCAAGAAAATAAGACTGAGATCTGAAAGCCAACTGGGCCCCCTCTGCCAGCATCTCTTGTCTCACCAGCAATGCATTTGCAGCAATGCAAGTTCTGTTCATTCATAACCCTCATTCTTGCTTTAAGGTAGAATTGAGCACTATGTCCTATCTTGCTACAGCTTAATTGACAACCCTGTTGATAGACAAGCTATAAAGGGCATCTGTAGATTTGCAAAGAAAAAAAAGATTGAAAAAGTAGGAGAAGCACGCTTGCCTGATTGCAATAAGTTATGATTAGAAGTGGATGTGGAAAAATCCAAGTTTAAGAGTTCCCTTACATGGGATTAAATCAAGCCAAATGCTAGAGGGATGCTTTGTGATCTAACTCAAATCCTTTCCCTGTCTCTGTGGAAGAAGTGAGACACATTGGCCCGCTCCTCAGTACCTATTTACATCTTCCTTTCCTCTGACTGCCCTGAAGGTGCTTTCCCAGCTCAGCTTTCCAGTGCTCAGTCTGAAAGGCAGCAGTCTAACTGTCATAAACTTTCTCCCTTCACACAGAGTTTAGGCAGGTGAGCACTGCAGCTTTCCTTTGCCTCAGAGCAGGAATGCAGCTTTTTATAGCTCATCTCAAAGGCCACTCCACCTTTTTCTGCTCCCTGATAGCAAAAGGAGCTTTGAACTCAGGTAACACTGGAAAGACACATTTGCAGGGGAAGGTGTTTACCTTCACCTGTTCTGACCACCTCACCTCAATAAAATAGAGGGGTTCTTCTTGAGTGATTTTGACCTCCAATTTCCTATCAGTCAACTTATAAAAGGCACACCAAGGAGCTGATTTCCACATGCAACTCACTAAGGATTCTCTGTCACAGAAAGAAAGGTGTCAAGAGGAATGATCATGAAGCCATGAGAAGGCAGGCACAGTGAGTGGCTCATGCAAATGCTTTTCTTCAGATGCTGCCTTTCATCATCTTTACCTCTCTGTCAAAAGCTGAGCACATCTGCTGTAGTCTGATCCCAAAGTTTCAAGGGAAAAAGGAATGTAAAGATCTGCAAAAAAAAAAAAAAAAACCAAACTTGTGCACAACTGCCTGAACTTCCATTGAAATGAAGAACCTGAAGCAGGAGTTCCCTGCCCACGTTCCCAATCCCTGTCACCTGTACAAGAGGTTTATGTGGTGACTGGATCTGTTATTTCTCCTCTTGAGAAGCACTGTACAGGAAGGAAGAGTTGCTGATACAACTGTTCCCTCAGCTCTGCTCATGTTTTGTCAAAATAGAAAGTAAGCTGGAAGCAGAGGGTATTTTTCAACGATGTGAGTAGCACAGCTAACAATTAGGACTTCCCCTGAAGATGGGATGAGTTTTGTGCCACGAGATCAGAAGGGAATCAAAATCAAGAATATTTTTTTAGTGAAAAAGATGGATGCAACCATCCTGAGGCAAACTGTCATTGGTGTAATCAGAAGGAGCAGCTGTCAGAGAATAGGAATAGTCATCAATTGCTTGACAGAACACGACAGCTTGGTTCATAAATAGCTTCTTCTGTGAAAACAGATCCTACACCACAGAGGCAAAAACATATTGTAAAGAGAATCAACTTTCTGCTGTGCTAGCCTCAGTCTAATTAACAAACCAATCCTGAGGCAATAGAAGCCCTCTTCTACAGCCCACACTGCACACTTCTGATATTTTGTATCTTTTAAAACAAAAAAAGACCCATTTTCTGGATAGGACTCATCTACCAAATTAGTGTAGTCAAAATTACTACATGAGGCCACTCTGGCTCTGCCCCAGACTGAGCAGGAACTTCAGGAGAGGCTATTTTTCCTCTCCACTTACTGTTTTTTTAGAAGATTGGCATAACATGCAAGGATATTTCTGAGAAGTGAAAGACACCACTGGGAACAAGGTCTATAAAAAGGAAATGAAGTATGAATAAAAAATTGCACTGTATTAAAATGAATATGCACATGCAACACGAATATATCCATTTTTAATGGCGCTTTTTATAACTGTCAGCCGAGGGGAAGGTTATGGATTTCTAATTCTGAGAGGAGGAAAATAGAAAATGATGTCTTCTTCAAACAAGGTCACGCTTAGCCCCAGCCAGGTAGATAGGGCTAGTCCAGAACACTCAGTGCTCCCAGGGCAGGAAAACACTGCAAGTTCATAAGAGCTGCGTAAAGAAAATCAGCAATAATTTAAGGAGAAATGATTAATTTTTGTGCATGCCAGGCTATGTTGTCACAACTGAGGCATTGTACCTTCAGCTCCCCATAGAGCTGTGGCCTCTAAAATGACACAGTCACATTCCAGTCCATTTTATCCTAATTTTTCTTTGGTTTTACTGCAGGTGAAATGCAAGAAAATAATACCTAAAATCCCTGCAGTGTTAAGTAACAGACCCAAGTTATTTTGACATTTTAGGCAACAGAGATAACAATTCAAGAGAATTATTCCAGCAATTTGTTGCTCCAATAACTTGCTGTGTTTATGCTGACAACTTTGTCTTTGATGATGTCAAATTTAGTGGCAAGCTTTAAGATTGCAGTGTATCTAAGACTACAAAAGCCTATCCTGCTTTTCATTTGCCTGCCTGAATCCATATGTATGTCTTTATTCCTCTGTATCACCAACAAATCTAATTTAAGGCATGTCTTGATACCGTTTAGATCTTCATTCTTAATCACAGAATCACAGAACAATTTAGGTTGGAAAAAAGCTCCAAGATCATGGAGTCCATCTTGTGACCGATCCCCACCTTGTCACTGAGTGCCCCATCCAGTCCTTCCCTGGACACCTCCAGGCATGGGGACTCCACCACCTCCCTGAGCAGCCCCTTCCAATGCCTAAAAACCATTTTCATGAAGAAATTCCTCCTGATGTCCAACCCGAACCTCCCCTGGCACACCTCAATGCTGTTTCCTCATGTCCTGTCACCTGGGAGAAGAGCCCCAGCTTCATGCAGCCCCTGGCTGCACCCTCCTCGTTGCTTCATGGTGGAGTACCTTGAGGCCCCTCTCAGTGCTTGGCCCCAGGATTTTTGGGACAGCTCCACAGAGCTCTTGGAGGGGTGAAGAGGGGTTAACCCCATGGCTGTAGGGAAAGTGTGTGAGCAGCTCAGGGAGAGGGCAGGGAAGGGATGGGACACAGCCCTGAGAGGGGGATGACCCTGGCCCTGGTGCCCTGTGAGGACCTCCTGGTCCCAACAGGGAGAACCCAGTCCTGTTTCCCCCAGCACTGCGAGGGGGATCCTGGAGAGGGTGAGGGCAGCTGGGGCTCCCCCAGAGAGGTGGAGGAGGGGATGTGCCCTGTGTGAGGAGATGCTGAAGGCAGCCCAGCATGGGAAAGCTGTAAGGTTTTTGTGTAAAGTTATTTAATGATACTTTTGTTCCTAACCATGAACTCCCAGCACGTGGTTTGGGCAGGGTGGCTCTGGCCAGACCAGTGCCCATCCTGCCCCAAAGAGCAGCTGAACCACTGCTCTCCTGGATTTCTCCAGGCAAACCTCTCCTGCAATTGCAAACTGAACTCACTGAACTAACTTCACCTCAAGTGAAGCTTTTAAGGTTTAAAAAAGTTTAGCTAACTTCACCTCAAGTGAATCTTTTAAGCTTTAAAAAAGTTTACCTCCGGCTATCAGCACTCTCTGGCTATTTTAAAGAAATTGGCCTGTTCTGAGGTGGGGCACAAGCAGAGATGCCAAAATAGAGCTGCTCAGGTGCCATCTGTGGGCTCAGCTCTTTGGTAAATATTTATGCTAAAGATAAACTGACAAGCTTATGTGAAGGAACCTCTAATTTATCTAATTTTACAGTCTTTCAACAATTTTGGGTAGGGAGTCTTCTTTCTTTCTATTTTTTCTCTTCACCACTGCAAGTCCCGTGCTAAGAGACATATCTGCTTTCCCCACACTTCTTAAATTCATCATGTAAGTATACTTTAGACAGAATCTGTGGTAGTGTTGCTTGACATGGCAGAAGGACTCTTTGGGTGTGTTGAATGTTAAGGGCCTGGTGTGTGCTCAGTTGCACGGCATGGACAAAGTATCAGAATTTTCTTTTAAATCAGGATTTAAAAGAAACCCAGGGCCAGAACTGCAGGACTGTTTCACTGTTTAACTTCTTGTTTTCTCTGTGACTTGGATTTCTGAGTGCAACTTGGCTCACAGGAGAGCTTTGGGGTCATTTCTCTTCAGTCTCTGCCTTGAGAAGCTCCCACTCTTTGTTAGAGTAGGAGAGAAGATTGTCAGTGAGAGTGATCCTGACTGGGATAAGGAAGATTTTGGTTTACTTGAAAGGTATTGTCAAATAAAAGAGCAACTGCAAGAGAAAGGAATGATTTTCAAATTTAGTAATACTCAAAACAGTCTAATTAAAATCTGAATTTTGGTTGCTTGGTTTGTTTGTTTTGTTTGTTTTTTTTTTTTTTATGGGAGAAAAACCTGGAAGCTTGGGACTAGCAATTATAAAGATGAATAATTGCATAATAAATACTAATCAGAGCCTTGATAATTAGACCCCGCAGCACTTTGATTTTTTAAATGAGAATCTGGTGCTGAATGGATTGCAAGAAAGGCAAGCAAAGCATAACAGATGTAAAGAAGTAGTTTGCAGTCATATTTGTACCAGACTGGTGTAGGTGTGCTATGCCCCAGTACAGAATTCACTCTGTTTTGCCACAGAGGAAACTTGATAACTTGCACTCAGCTCTAACCTAAAGGCCCAAATATAACAGGTAGGGCGGGATGTGACAGTCTCAAATGTGGTCTAATTAAACAAAGTATGGCCTAAGTACAACAGAAAGGAACTTCAAAATTTGGCCTAAAAGGTTTCATCCCTCAGGTCACGCTGAGTATCTTGCAGGACAACTAATTAACTAAGGAAGTTATTTGTGTGTCACTTGCCATTTCATATGGCCAGTAATGTTATATTTATACTACATATTAAACCAGATTCATACACAGAATAGGATTCTTGTTAGATTTTTTTTTAAAGCATAATTTTAATTTTCTAGACTAGAAACTGATTCACATTCTAATGTTTAAAGAACCACATCCCCATCTGAATTTCTTTAATTCTTAATCCTAGAATTTCAGGACTAAGTATAGGAATTCATTGAAGTATAAAATGATTACTCTCTATTATACTGCTTGTAATACAGATATGTGAGAGAATATTCTCTGAGAGATCTGTTGAAGATTATTAGAAATAAACTTCCTCCAGCTGGTTGTTCACATAATGGCACCTGAGTTGATTAAATGAACCTCAGCAAATGACTGCCTGGAGGATAAGAAAAATCCACAAACATGAGTTAAATTCTGCATGGAAGATTTTCTGTGCAGCATGGATAGCTCCATTTTCACAGCCTTTATTGAAATCAATTACTATCTCTAGCAAAAAAAAAGTGTAATGAAGAATTTAATTTACTGGTGTGTGATATGCATTTAAAATAAAAATCTGAAGACAGAAAAAACAATGAAGAAAAAAAAATAAAACCTAAACTGTTTTCTGTTCTGAAGTGATTCCCCGAAATTAAATTAAATTCAGGGGTTTAAAACTGCATGAGCCTTCACTTGTCCAACCTATGTTTTTCCTCCATTTAATATAGTGCAATTTCACAGCAATTGTACAGCATATCTAAGTATAAAATAACTTAAACTTAATTTTATATGTGATTTTTCTTATTTCAGCTTATTTTTGCTTTCTTCTTTCAAATTAGGATGAAGGTCCCTCTCCTGTGCACAGAAGCCAGCCCCAGATATTTCAGTATTCGTGTCTTTCCTTTGACCTCTCTTACCCCATTTGCAAGCAAATCAGGCATCACTGATGGACCGAGTGCAGCAACTGCTGTAGTACTGAATCTTTATTTTCTTGTACTTTTGCCACCGTAGCCATGTGCAGAGACTTGATTTGGGCTAGAAATCTGTTTGGCAGGACAGTCTGGTGCTTGAACTCTCCCATGAAGGTCAGAGATCCTACCCCCTGCAAACTGCTGTGGGACAAATTCCACTGCACTTGTTAAATCCTAGTTCGTTTAAGAGGAAATACCTGAATAAGGTTAGATGTGTGGCTTGGGTGAGAATTAAATGTTTAAAATTCAAGAGCACTGAGGTTTCACTCAGTCTCTTCTCTAATCAGAGCTCTGTGCAGACACCTGAATATTGGACAGGCTTATGTTGGATGCATTTGGTTTGGATTTTGCAAGCCTTGTTTCGGTGAAGGCCTTGCTGACTCATGGAAATTTACTCATTTAAATGGCTACACTTAGTGCTCCTAGACTCAGGAAAAAAATCGTTTAAGCCAGTTCTGATTCACCATCTGATTTTTATCACTCATATTTTCATTCCTTATTTGGAAGGAGGACAATACAATTATAAGTTCAACCATTTTCTCTTTTTTTTGGCTTCTGTTTCCTGCATCAGGTAACAGCTTCAGAAAGAAGAGTTCCTCTGTTTCTGACCTACTCCTTTACCTGTGTTTGGTGCCCCTTCCTCTTGGCTCCATGCTCCCACCACTTTCCTTCTTCAGACCATGTCCTCTTGAGCTGATTCAGATTTTTCTCCTCAGAGAGGCAGTCTCCAAACTTCCAGGCCTTAATCTCCCCATACCTTCTGGTTACTCCAATGTCCTTGAAGTGCCATAAATCTAAGATCCCAAATGTCCAGTCTTCAAATCCATCTGGCTCTGTTTATTGAAGCTTGTCAGGGTTAGTTTTAGCAAACTTGATGTTTTGGTGATTTAATGATCAAATAACAATAAGATTTTATGCAGAAACTTAACTAGTGCTGGATAAAAGTGGGCCCAGCTTACAATTAATTAAAAGAACTAATTAAAATCAAGTATGAAAATTAAATCATTTCCAGCAAAGTGCAGGTGGAGGGAGAAAGAGAGGGGTAGAGATATGGGACAGACCTCTCACTTCACTTTTTGGACCTGAAAATACACTGAGTAATGGCTGATAACAGAAATAGCAGTGTAATAACTTGCTCTGTTCTCTGCCCTCTGTGTTGGTTCTTCAGTTTTGGTTACTTAATTTAATTCATTAGTTGGGAACACACCAGGCAGACCTAATGCCTCCCCTTTTCCCTTTCAAAGCTAAGAGCCTAAATTCACTTTGATGGATAATGCAACTGAAAGTTTAAGAACAGAAAATTAAATCCTGGGGATAGTCAAAATGTTTATTAAAGCAATGGATCTATTTAAGCCAGTAAAATTTAATAAGATAATTGGAATGCATTTATTTGCATTCATCTCAGAGTCTGTTCTTCCAGCTTTAGCATTGCCAATTATGGTTTGCATGATACTTTTTATTATGATCTTTGGGTAACACAAGCATTTAAATCTAGGCACTTTACCCTGTTCTTTTGCATCCCATCCTTTCATCCTGGCATTTCTTGTAAGCCTTTTGGCCATAATCAGTTAAGTATCCAGCACTTGCCTGGTATATTTTCTTTCAGGTTTATAAGCTGACCCAATAGGTTTGCTCAACTTTGACTACAATACTGAATTACAGTCAAGTTAAGCTGATTTATTTGCACTCACTTACTGTTGCATTAACTAGTAGTATAAAATGCTAACTGGCATGTGAGCGACATTATGGGGTTTTAGTTGTAGGATAATGCAGCTTTATGGAGTAATCAGATGCTTTGGAATGTTACAGAGCTGTAAAAATATATTAAGAGATTCTTTGCTGTCTTCAGATCAAAGGAATGGTAAGAAAAAATTAGGAATGACAGACCAGGAGGTTATTGCTTGTCATAGGGGGTTCCCTGTACCTAAACACATATTTGAAAAAGGTCTCTCTGACTATTTTTCAAGCTTTCTTCTATTGTTTCCAGGAGAAGAACAGGACTTGGCAGCATTCCTCCGGAAATCAATCATTTCAGGCTGGATCCGAAGCCAAAGGAAATAGATAAAAATTTCTTTGAGTGCACAAGGAGATAATTCCCTGAGCGTGGTGTGTCGTCTTGGTGATAAAACATGTTTCCTTGCTCAGCTTTATTTAAACACTGCTGTCATACTCGGGCCAGGAGCTTCAGGACTGTAATCATGAACTAACAGACCTGTACTGCAGCGAGCTCTCCTGCCTTGCTGTCAGTGCAGTCACACTTCCTGGAGCATAATTAATTTGGGTATTTGTTTCACAGGTTGTTGCTTCTCCATCCCCTTCACTGCTTATTTATTTTTCCTTTTTTACCCTTCTTTCATAATCAGTGATTTTTCTTTCTGGTCTTTTATTGTGTTTCCACAGATTTGCTCGGAGGCTCATAGGAATCCCAGGAAACTCTGCCTTCATGATGGGAAGAGCTTTGTTAAAACATCTTTATCAAAAAAAAAAAAACTGCAGGCTTTTTCCAACAGCTTAAGTCCCTTGCCTTTCACTGAGGGTCATGTTATGTGGCAATAACTGTGCATTTGAGAAAGCAGTGCTGGTATATTTTAAGTGGGATGAAATTGTGTGATTTCCACTTTGAAGCTGCACAGCTACAGCTCCAAAGCTGGACTTAGCCCAGACTTGAAGTAACTCTTGTTTAAAGAGGTCCTCCATTTCTGCTTGCTTTAAATATATGTATTCTCTCCACCAGAATCAGAAACACCCCAATAAATTGTGATTTCCACTGCTTTGAACAGTTTTACTGCAGTTCAACCAGTTCTGCTGACAGCCTCACAAAGCTGTGTGGATACTGGAAGTTCTTGCTGGTGGCTTTTAGGGTATTTTGGTACAGAATGCAGTACTCCTGAGAGTGTGCACCCCATATATACCCAGTAGCATATTGGTAAGAATCCATAGTGAATAGCATAACAAGGATAAGAAAGTGCTTTTCAGAATATTACAGGGAGAAAATCCAATCCACATGATGAGGCCTCCCTTAGTTCAAAAGTAGAAGTGTTCAGATAACCCACATAATTTCAGTTAAATTCAGGAACAGAAAATGGATAGCATATTTAGCCTAAGGGAAAGTTCTTGCTTTATTTTAACTTGTATCTGGTAGTGAAAACCATATTTTTTCCATGATTGGAACTATGAAGACCTTAAATACATATTTTCTTCTCTCATATTTCCAATATAAAGATAGAGATTTTTGCAGAAGAAGCTGATTCTTCTCAGCTGATAAAATTATCAGCTCTCACTTAATAATACATTTAATTCCAAGAAAGTCAGACAGGAAATCCCATCTCTGTCCAAAGACAGATAAAGCTGTTTGGGTCCAATGAGACATTCTTGGTATATGAAGGTATTCATATCTGTTATCTTGTGAAAATTAGGTTTAGACAGAGCAGATCCTTTCTGTGAAAATGAGATGTCCAAATTCCCAATGAGGCCTAGCCTTTATATCATGACCTGACCTTAAAGTTACTATTTTCAGCTGAGTATGAGGTGGAAATTACAGTCACAGAAATGGGCTGATGCCTCCACAAGTATTATTTGCATGCTTCAGTGTGGATTGTCAACCCTGGGAGGGCCAGAGGGAAGCTGTATATAAGAATTTGGCAAAAATGCAGTTCAGGGCGACTCACCCAATCCATGTGAGGATATTGTTGCAATCCAAACAGCAAGCAACTGTTTATTGAGGAGATTTCCCATGTGAATGGTGCTGTTTGAAAAAGATCCCAGTAAATTCAGGGTTTTTAGCAAGCACTCTGTGTCTGTACAACGCTAGGGAAAAGTTCTATCACGAAATGAGGTTTTATTAAAATTTGAAGGCTTTTTCTCAGATGGAGAAATGATAAGAGGGTGGGGCACCTCTGCTGCAGAGACAGGCTGAGAGCTGGGGTTGGTCAGCCTGGAGGAGATTGAGAGTCCAAAGAGACCTTATGGTGGCTTTCCAGTATTTAAAGAGGGTATGTAAGAAAGATAGGAACAGACATTTTAGCAGGGTGTGTGGTGATAAGGCAAGGGGTAATGGTTTTAGGCTAAAAGATGATAGGTGCAGACTGGGTTTAAGGAAGAAATTTTTTATGATGAGGGTGGTGAGGCACAGGAACAGGTTGCCCTGCCAAGGTGGTGGATGCTCCATCCCTGAAAACATTCAAGGTCAGGTCAGACAGGACTCTGAGCAACCTGATCTAGTGGAGGTTGGACTAGATGACTTTGAAAGATCCCTTCCACCCCAAACTATTTGGTGATTCCACGCTGAATTCCTAAGCATTCACCACTGACACTTGTCTGTAGTTCATCTGTTAGATTTTGAGATAGGTGAGGTTCAAGCCTTGGCGTAGTACAAGATTTTATATTAGAAAGAGACGAGCTGTGGTGACCAGCTCATGTTCCTGCTAACAAATAACCTTTTCAGTGTCCTGCCACCAGCTTGTATGGGGTAGTGAAGAAAAGGTGCTCAGGACCACACCACTGACTTTTATGGAACCACAGAATGTCTGAGGCTGGAAGGGACCTCTACATGTCCTCTGGGCCAAGTCCCCTGCTCAAGCAGGGATACCTGCATCCCATTGCCTTGGGCTATCTCCAAGGATGGAGACTCCCCAGCCTCTCTGGGCAACCTGCTCCAGTGCTCAGTCACCCACACAAAACAAAAGTGTTTCTGATGGTCAGACAGACCCTGCTCTGATTTACTCTGTGCCCCTTCCTTCTGTCACCAGTGGAAAAGGCCTGACTCTACCTTCTTTGCATCCTCCCGTCAGGTATTTATATTCACTGATGAGATTCCCCCTGATCTCCTCTGGGCTAAACAGCCCCCGTTCTCTCAGCCCTTCATCATGAGAGGTGTTTGGCTCGACTGTCTCCAGTAGTCCCATATTCCTCCTGCCCTGGGGAGCCCAGAAGTGAACATAATACTGAGGTGTGACCTGGTTTCTGCCTAGAGAACTCCTGGATCTTCTGGGGACAAGGTTCAGAATTACGAGGGAGCTCCTGGGCAGGAATTCCCAAAGGGCAGCCAAGAGAGGTGCCAGTCTCTGTGTTGAGCTTAGGGAACTCTTCTTCCAGGATAAAATCAACTTTTAACTACTTAACTAGTTTTGGAAGGAGGATATTATCTATCAGCATGTTTTCCTGGGATCTTTTGTGGCAGATGGGGCCTATTTGTCTAATACATTTATTCCTGTTTTCTGGGACAGGATGGTGGCAGTAGAAAACTGCTCCAGTGAAGGACCTTTAACAGGATCAAGGCAGGAACAGTAACACTGTCAGGAGCAGACTCGTAGGTAGGAAGTGACAGAAAATCCAAGAGTAGGTTTACAGGCACGGGAATTTGTTGCCCACTGTGCTTGGTCCAAGGTTTAAAAGCAGCTCAGCTGCTTCTGTACTAGCAGATGTTAAACATATGATATTTATTCACCAGTTTTCTGTGCTATCACTCAAGTTTTCTTGCTGCAGGCACTGAGTAGTATCACAAGTTCTGCTGCTTCTCCAGCACTTCTGGGTGTCAGGTGAAGCTCATGACTTTGTTATTCATATGAGCAGTGACAGAGTCACAAAGGGTATTCTGAAGAATTGTTGACTAAATATGACTGGAGGGCTGCTATGACTTTTTAATGATGTTTTCCAAAAAATGGTGCATTCATATTCTGCACCTAATTAGATTTTTTTTTCATATGGTTTTGTTTTTTCCTCAGAGAACCAACCTTTTTCTTGTTCTCAGTTCGAGGGTCTTGGCTGTAGCATATTAGTGTGTATTTCTGAAACACTTTTCACACTGTATTAAAAAAGTGCTTTAAAAGTTGCTGTTATTACACCTTACAAGAAAACCTCTCAATAATGTGCATGTTAATTCCTGTGCTGGCTGTGAGCAGGGTGTGAACTGCTCACAACATTAGACCAAGCAAAGGATCTAACTACCAAAGTCCAAATGTAAAAGCTTCAGTAAAATAATTGTACCAGTGAAAAAAAGGTGGGCAAACTCTATCCAGGTATATTCTCAGGCAGCAGCCTAATGGGCATTGCAGGCAAGTTTTAAATCTAATAAGGCAGCTGCCTAAAAACCATGTGGGAGAGGATCATTTTGTTGAAAAACCACAGCAATTAAGGAACCTTAAATGTTATGACTCAGCAATCATTAGGTTCAACAATAAATCTTGTTGATCACCACAGCCAAAATAGGATTACAAAGTATTTTTGCCCTTTGGCCTTCCAACAGGCAGCAGCTCAGGGCCTTCCAGAAGTGCTTTCCTTTCTGTTTAATAGTTATTGACTGAAGGCCTCAACATGTTGCTGCTTGTAGCAGGATTGGCGAGAAATGACATTGATTCCAGTTCCAGAAGAAAAGGCCTCTTTATTTAATTTTATAAACTGGTTTATATGTTAGTTCTCTAGAGTGGCACAAGGCCATTGGTCCCTGACCATCCAGCTCTTTAGAATGATTGGTTAGATCCCACAAGACCCACTTCAAAACATTTCTCTGGTCAGTATGACAACAACCTTCACCTGCAAGATAAGGAGCATGGTTTACAGAAACTCCTAACTGTCTTTCAGCTAGCGTCTGTGAGAGGCAGAAAGCTGGAAAATCTCTCTGCAACTCAGCTTTCAGCGTCCACATCAACACATCTGCAACTGTGTCCTTTCTTGGTAGGTGCTGTATAGACCCTTCTCCTGGAAAATCTTTCTTGAAGCTTAAAACTTGCAGTTGCACTTTCTGAGCTAGGAAACCCTTCAATATCACAAATGCTCGATGGCTTGGAGAGTCAGGGCACTTTTATTTGAATTGCTCCCATAGCAGCCTTGTGCTGAGCATCCTTGCCTGAAAGTTTGGATATAAGCCTTAATGTCAGTGGGTAAAGACAAAGAAATCTGCCAGGTTTAATGACCCGCAGCACTATAACCCCACTGAGGGAAATACTCTGACCTCCTCCTCCTAATCTCCAGTACATGTTAAAGTAGAAAGGCTGATTTCTTTCATAAATTGCCTGAAGCTTAAAATCATGGGAAGCCTGGCACCCGTGATTAAATAGCAACGTAAAACTGCTTCAGGGATAATTACTTGGAAAACTTATGTACGTAACAAGGTTGCATTACATCTCATGTTTCTCATATTGGCTGTAGACAGAGCCTGCTTTCAGATACATCACTGTTGTCATGCCTGCTGCTTCAAAAAAAAAATCTAGTTTTTGTTTTTTTTTAATAGAGCAGTAATGGGAATCGTGTCAGTTATATGGAGTTACTTCTTTCTGTCAGTACTTTTATTTGTAATGTTTATTTTTTAAGTAATTTTGATTTTTTTCTTTGATTCTAAACCACTTTTTTTTCCCTCCACCAGTGCAAGTATTGTAATATAACAAATGCAATCATGGAAACTTCCCTGGTTTGTAGCAACCTTTCAAGAAACTAATGCAAAGGAAGGACAAAAAGGGAATATGTAACTTTTTTGGAATAGTGTTATAACCCCTGAATAATTGCTAAGTAATGCATCTGTGACATCACAAATGTAGAAGTGACTGAGTTAAAATCAGTGCCTCTTTTGTGCTTGTTTTTTGTTAATAGGACACTCAGCTTGGATTGAGTTGTGATTTCACATTAGGAGGACATGACTGAGCTGCTAAAAGGCTTCTCAGTATTCTGAATCATTTCCCCTGCAATGCACCGAGTGCCAGCCAACCCTGACCGCAAATTTGATAAAGATTCAAGAATGGGTTGATGAGTGTTCAGAGGAATAAGCTATTCACCAACCCTGTAAACATTTATCAGGCTTCAGCCTAAACACACCAGGGTCTGCTTTACCACGTGGGTAAGGGAGCAGCAAAACCAAAGGTCAGAGGGGAACCTAAAGAAGGATGGTTTACACCTTCATGGTTTTTACAGGTAAATTACTTTAGAAAAGCCAGGCTGATTTTATTTATTTTGCACGTGAGCCTTTAGAACTCACTTGACCTCACAGACCTTCCAAAATACGGGGTGTGTTGAAGAACCAAGAGAGGCCATTGTTTTAAGTTCCTCTGAAGATATTGTCTACTGTTGTTATCTGTTTGCATCAGATATGAGGCCAGATAACAAACGAACTCCAGGGTTTCCATACATCTTGATTCCAGTTTGGATTGGCAACTGTTTTTAAAAGCAGAATCCCCAAGGAAAACCTGGCACCACAGACATCTAACATGGGAACTGCCTGGAGAATGGAGAGCAGTTAATGGCAGGCTGGGTCATTACAGAAGCACATGTCACTTTGACATTGTTCTGACTCACATGGTGCCTTGGTGCCAGCTGCCTTTGCAAGCCCAAAGGCCAAGACTTGCTTCATTGCCATAGAGGGAATTTCAGGTATCTAATTAGCAGGTGCTGTGTTGGCCTGGTAACCACTGAAGTACTAAATTAAGAATCACTAGAAAATTGAATTATTCAGATGTATAATGATTACAAGCATCGCTTTTCTCACCTGTCAATTGCAGTCTCTTCCACTGGCAAAACCAAAGTTTGCTGGCAGAAGAGTGCAACCCTTGCTGTAAACTCCTGTTAGATGGCATTGCAGGGATTTTTTGGAAAGGGCACCAAATAGAGGAGTCTGCCCCTTGTTTGTTTTTCATGCCACCCCAGAGTGTGTATTAGTAGCAATGTACCAATTCCAGCTCTCAACAACAGGTTTATGCTGTGCTATTTCAGCTCCCTGTTAACACTTTCATGCTCTGGTTATTTGCTGCATCATGGTTTTGGTGATAGGAACTGGTGAGTGCTCAGACTGCTGAGGCTGTTTAGATCAACACTTCCATATTTACTGAGACATTTATTTAGATATCCTTCATCAATGAAGCACAAAGGTGACATTCTGCCCCACTCTGATTTCTGGGTGCTGCATGAAGAAAATGACAGCTATATGTGAAGCATGCAGAGTGACGTGGTCTTAGCAGGGATGTTCTACGCAATTTCTCTTTACATTGAGGTTTACTCCATTTGTGATAATTTTTGTTGCTTTGTATCAATGCTCAGGCAAACAGAGGCATCAGAAAAGAGACTGGTGAAGCAGTGGGTGCTGCCTGTCACATGTAATTGTCAGCTCATGGGATTCTGCTGCTGGGCTGCTCCCCGATGTGCACACAGTGGCAGTGGCTGCAGGTGGCACGAGCACAAGCCAAATGGCATTCCCTTGCAGTGGAAGGAAGCTCAACAAGGTTCAGCATTTGTGCTGGCAGCAGATAACACCACATTGTGTGAGAGTGTTGGTCTGCTTGAGGGTAGGAAGGGATCTGGACAGGCTGGATCCATGGGCCCAGGCCAGTGGTCTGAGGGTCAGCAAGGCCAAGGGCCCGGTCCTGACTTGGGCCACACCAACCCCCTGCAGCTCCAGGCTGGGGCAGAGGGGCTGGAAAGCTGGGAAAGGCCCTGGGGGTGCTGGAGATAGCAGGACCAGGGCAGTGACTGTCCCCCTGTGCTGGACACTGGTGTGGTACCTCTACTCCTGTGTCCAGTTTTGGGCTCCTCAGGACAAGAAAGACATTGAGGGGCTGGATAGTGTCCAGGGAAGGGAACGGAGCTGGGGAAGGGGCTGGAGCACCAGGAGCAGCTGAGGGAGCTGTGGGGGCTCAGCCTGGAGCAAAGGAGGCTCAGGGGGGACCTTCTGGCTCTGCACAACTCCCTGACAGGAGGGGGCAGCCAGGGGGGGTCGGGCTCTGCTCCCAGGGAACAAGGGACAGGACAAGAGGAAAATGGCCTCAAGGTGGGCTGGGGGAGGTTTAGATTGAATATTAGGGACAATTTCTTCAGCAAAAAGGTTGTCAAGCCATGGAACAGCCTGACCAGGGCAGTGTTTGAGTCATCATCCCTGGAGGGATTTGAAAGATATGTGGGTGTTGTGCTTAGGGACATGGTTTAGTGGTGGCCTTGACAGTGATGGGGGAAGAATTGGACTTTATGATCTTAAAAGTCTTTTCCAACCTCATGTCTATTTTTTGAAAGACTGTCTCTGTTTCCATTGGGTCAGTACATGGATTTAGTGCTTCTAATGATCCATGTTTTCTTCCTTCAGGGAGGGAAAATTGGATTAAAATCAAACTCAGATTAAAGTAAACAGTCTGAGTAATAAACTGAATTGCTCTAACCCATAGTGTGAATGTTTTGCTGTAGTTCTGACAATAACTTGTTGGAAAATGAAGGAAGGATTTGGAATTGGTTCACATAGTAGATACCTAACGCTGAAAAGGGTCTCAGGTACTTTTGTGCAGGTAATTACACTTAGATGATTAAAATCCTAGTAATGAGCTCAGTACAGACAGCTCTGTGTGTATAAACAGATGGATTTTTTGTGTACACACGAATGTACAGATGTGAGGCAGGGACTTGCGCTTTCAAATTTTGCAAGTGGGGGAAACATAAAATACTGCAACTTTAGTGTAAATTTCCCCATGGACATTGTTTTCCAGATTAAGTTGTATCTACATGAGCTTGTGCACAACAGTCAATAACCTTTTGCCAAAGGACAGGGAAAGCAGTGAGACACTGGAGGGTTTCTGTTGCTCTGCCTGGGTTCAGTCCACAGCCTGCACTACCTCTTTGCCCATTAAAATTATTCTCTTCTCTTTTCCAGGAGTCTGATAGTGTTGGGTGTGCTCAGGAGTTCGTGCAAGTTGCAGGCAGTTTGTCAAAGAGAAAATGCTCTTGTTTCTACCTGCTCAGAGCCCAAGCAAAGCACAATATCCCTTTTACATAACTTTTACACAAGGGGTGAGGTTTTTTATAGGACTGCTGTGCCAGGCAGCAAAGTTGGCTTTAGAGTTGAAGGAAAAGCAGTTGTGATCTGCAGGACACAAATCCCTTGGAGAGAAGCTGTTCTCAATAATTCAAGAGGCATTTGGTACATCGAGCTAGGGAAATGTGGGCACAAAGTCCGCCTCACAGTGGTGGGAGGGAAATCTCTCATGACTCGGAGGCTTGGTTTTGACTGGCTGTGGACCTCAGCCTTGCTGCACAGATTCCATCAAAGTCCCTGCTGCTCACAGGTGGGACCTACTTTGCTTTAGGTTTGGGTTCTGGGGGGAAGTCATTCCCTACTGTGGTCCTTTCTAGCCTCAATTTATTCATCTAAGGCTGGAACTAGTTATACTCCATAAATAGCACAGCACCTCTTTTAGGATTGATTTTTTAATCTCTTTTGTCTTCAGCCATAGGTTTCTATGGGGGAAACAGAGAGGTAGAGTTTCTGTTACTAACTTATTATATTCACACTGATATTTATAATAATAATCTCTCAGAGTGAGGAAATCTATTCTACTCAAGGTCACGAAAACAAAGCTGGAGTTTCAGAAATTTAATAAATGGGAGCATCAGATATATTTTGAAAAGTTAGGATGTCTTCTTTACAATTTCCTTTTTCTTACAGGAAGACTCATATTTAGACGAGATCTACCATGAAATAAAGGAGTCTACTTGTCAAAAAAATTACTGTTGGTAGTCAGACTCATATATATAGATACGAAATATGATGTTTAATCAACATGGATTTTAATTTTAACCCTTAACATGTGGCTTAAGAAAAAGGTGAAGAAAACCTCAGGTCATTCAGGGTCCTGGCTTACTCTGAATTTGTCTCAAATCACTTCCCTTAGTTCCACTGAAAATTGTCACACACCCTTGTTAAACAAGGTGTTTGTTTCTTTTCAGTTTTGGAATCAGTGTTTGACTGGGACAGAGCAACAAATGTCCCACTCAAAATGGAAGTGGGTTTTGGTTTTTTATTTAAAAGGAAGGGATGAGGACATTGTGATGGCTTTCATAAATACAAAGAAAATGCAACTCACATCAGCTGAACAGAGTGCTGAGAACAAGGCTTTAATGACAGCCTTAATGACAAGAAATTGCTTCTGTTTGAGGCCACTGTACTTGCATAAACTGAGTGCCAAGATGAGCCCAGAAGGTCTAATTCTGTTTCTTTGCTATTTAACTAGAAAGGAATCATTTCTTCAGTGCTCTGCATTATAGCAAAAGCTATTACATTAGAAATGGTAAGAGAGATGTAGACTTGAGTCCGTCTTGCTGTTGTTACTAGCAGCACATCCTGCTCTAAACGTATTTGCTGCTATCCTGGAGTTTGATCCAGAAGTTATTTTACAGCTCCATATTATATAAGAGTAAAAAACAGTTTACTGTATCCAGCCTTAAACTGACTCCTCAGGTGCCCAAAAGTGCTAAGAGAACAAAGCACTGATATTTCCCTGGTTTTGAATTTTCAATGATTACTTCATTATATAATTGTTAAAATGTAGATTGCTTTGGTTTTGTTTTACCATACTCTCGTGAGAGTTTTAAAACATCCAAAACTAGAAACAGAAATGGTATTTGTGCAGCCACCCTACATTGTCTGTATTTTGGGTCCATGTGACAGGTTATGTAATCTTAGTTTCATTATAAAAAAAACCCCAAACCTCTTTGTCAGTATCTTGCATTTTCTTGTGACTTCCCACCCTGGAAAGTAAAGTTGTGTGAAGTTTAAGGAATTTGAGCTTGGTAGAAGTCAAACTATAGTCAAGGAGCATTGCAACTTCCTTGTGCATCAAAAAAAAAAAAAAAAAATTCCTTACTGTCTATGAAATCTTCACCTGCCACAGAACCTCACTGGAAAATCTGCAACAGTGGAGATGCTGTCCAAAGTTAAGCCCAGCTTCCTCAGAAAAGTTTAAGTAAGTTCATGTTTTAACATTCCTGTGAAACAATTTTATGGACAAATTTCATGTGGATTCTGGGGAGAGGGTGTGTGTTATGTTTAGAAAAAGGTGCATTCAGCAAAACCCGGTTTTAAACATTAAAAGAAAGAATATATGGAATAGCCAAAACCACATACACCAAATGTGAAAATAGAGAAACATTCCAGTTTTGGTAAACCACTCTCCTTTAAAAGCAGCTGGAAAGGCAAAAGATGAGCTGCAATCAGTCCCCTTGATATTCATTTTCAGTCTAATGAAGTTTGATTTTTTTTTCCCAAACTGTAGTAGAGCAAAACCACAATTAATGCTCAACCAGCGAGTTAATTGAATGCTACTTGTAATTACATCACCTTGGTAATGCAGAAGGATTCTGCACAAGACTGATTTTGCATTTTAAATGGATTTTTCTATGGGAAAAATCATTCCTTATCAAAAAAATGTGTGGAGGAAAATTCTGTATGGCTGCCTTGGGCATAATGAGCACTTGAGAGCAGCCAGGTTCGTATTCAGCTCCGGCATTGCTCCAGTGTGTGACTTGGAAGAGTTGCTTGGCCTCTTTATCATTTGGCTTCCTGAAAAGCAAAATGAAGAAATTCATGTGCTGGGGGCTCAGAAAGCAAATCAAGATTTTTTTTCTTAAATGTGGCAGTACCTGGCAGCCTATGCCATGCTACTGGAACTTGTCTTACAAAAAGTAACAACACTTGCAGAGTGGGTTTTACTTCCTAGAAAATTAAAGCCTTTAAAGTTGTCCCTGTCTCTACCACCTTCTGAAAATTGTGGTCTACACAGCTCCTTCTCATATTTGCAATCCACAGTCTCTAAATGAACATTTTTGTCACCTCAGGTTATACAAAATTCACTGCTGCTATTTGAGGCTTTCATCTTCAGAAACAGCTTGCAAAGGTGTACGGTGGAAAAGCCACACAAATAATTCCACAGTTTTCTTCAGTTTGCTTGTAGAATACATTTAAAATCAGGTTTTAAGAAATTACAGTTGGCATAGTTTGCAGTAAAACTCTTGGTGGGAAAAAAATATCGTGAAATCCCAAACCAAACATCTCAAAGAATTGTGCATGGGTTTTCTCACAGAAACAAGGATGTTGGGGGTGCTTTATAGAGCAAAAGCTCACAGGTGTTCGGGGTAAAAGGTGTTTCTAAAGGCAGGTGTTTCTTCCTCCAGTAATTATGCACTAGTTACAAATTGTTTCTTCTGTGATGTGAGTCCAGAAGATTTATTCTAAGCCAGCAGAGTTAAAAGGAATCAGAAGTTGTCCATAACACGTACTCAGAAAAATGAATCTTGAGGTGATTTTGGTTGAAATCTGCTAAGGAATTAAGAGGAAGAAATTGTGGCTGGTGTTGATGGCCTTCATTTACACTCTAACATATGGAGTAATTGCTGATGTCCATTTTCAGCAGGAACCTATAGATTTTTAAGCCCATATAACTTTCCTGCCTTTACTCAACCCCATATTCACTCAAACCCATATTCTCCCTGTCCAAAGGAATGAAGAGGGACTTAACCTCTTAAGAAATAATTGCAGCTGTTATGCTCCAGTATTTTCCAGAATTCACTGAAATGCAATAATCTCTGTCAGTCTTAAAAATAAAAACCTTTACAAGTTACCTTCACTTTAAAATAAAGTGGCTTTGCTAGACATATAACATCGAGTGTTTTAGGACTACAGCAAATACTGGGACAGCCAAATCCCAGATGTTCTCGTTTTCCTTTGAGAAATCTATGAAATGAAATTAAAAAAAAAAATTACTTCAAGTTACACAACTTTCAAAGCTCGGTCTCATGCTATGATTTTGTGACAGCTGGGAACATTCAGGACTCTCTCAGCTCTCTGATGCTGTGCCATCTTGTGAGTTTTAAGTGAATTTTAACAGGGGGTGAAGAAACAGGGTGGGTTTGGAACAGCATTCCCTCTGAAGGTGAATGGCAGCCCTGCAGCTGACTGCAGTAGGAATGGAAAGTTTAGAGAGGTTTTGCATCAAGCACTGAGTGCAGAGATGCTGTGGAGGATTGCTGGGGGTTCACGGGGACCTAAGAGCCACTGCATTTTTTTCTCCTCTCCCACCACTCCACTCTATTTTTCTTTGTTCATAGGTAAGGTCACCCTTGTCCCTTTGCATGAAATTGTTTCTTGGATAAAAACTTACACTTTGAGCTCTCCCAACAATAAAAGCTTTCATCTGTGATCATTTTAGGTGTGTGATACTGTAAATAGCCAAAGAGTTGGGAAGAATAAATGTCGCACTTCTGTGCTGCTGCAGTTCCCTTAACCAGTACCTGTGCAGGGAGAGAGACTCAATTATCAGCCAAGATCAGGCATTTATGAGCTCTGTTTTCAAGGTCTGGATAAATAACAGGGGTTTTTACTGATGGAGGTGATAGGAAGTGAGAGTCTTTAGGCTACACTCTGCTGCTATTGTACTTTACAAAGAAACTCAATTACGAGGTGACTTTACCAACACAAGATAGAGAACAAGTCTTGTTAATGTTACATGGGAAATACAATCCTGCATATGTTTAACCCACAGTTAATTTTGCAAATGAAAGAGGATGTATGATTTGATAGTAACCAATTGAGATTTTAAATTAGATAAATAATTATGTGAAAGTCTCCTTAAACATTTCCTGAACACATCCCAATACATATTATATAAATGCAAAAATCCTTCAGTCACTGACACAAGTAGTGATATGACACTTCACATGCCATAAAATATTACTCTGACCTACATGCTTTGAATGTGAACTTTATTTCTAAAAATTGAGATTTCTGATTACTGGAGCTGACCTTGAGTAAGCATTTGTCTGTTTCAAGAGCTAAGATTATGAACTGGAAGTATTTGGCCAAGTCTGCTAGTCTTTTATTGCCACTTCATGTCGTACTGCAAGCTATTGTTGGAAAGAATGTATTGCAATAATTTTTCTTAATGCACTGTTCAGTGGTTTCACAGAACTGTCCTTTTATCTGACCACTCTGTTATTCCTTATGGTAGAAACATACTGAGTCCACAAACAAACCAGAAGAGAGTTTGAATGTACAGAGGATTTATCCAGACGTGAGCACTGGTGCTCCAAAGAGCTGTGGAATGACTCCGTGCCACCATGTCAGGGAAATGCTTCCTGAGCTTTTCCTCAGCTTCTCACCTTTGGCACATCAACCTCTGACCTTCAAAACATGGTCCTAGCTGCAGAGCTGCCTTTCTTAGGGTCATTCTGCACTAGGGTGCCCTTCCAAGTACAGTAGAAATAATTTCTCCTATGTGAAGAAATTCTGCCTGGTTGTGCAGCCCTGCTCCACTCCAGGATCATGCTGCTTCTGGAGCAAAATGGGCTGCAGCTGCTGAGTGTGACAAAGAGCTCCAAATTATCACCTTCTCCTCAGATCACCAGGGGAAATGTTCACTCCTGGCATTTCAGAGTCGTGCTCCTGGGAACCCTGCTCCTGAAAGGAAAAGAAGCTCAAGGGATTTTTCTTCTTTTTACAAATGGACATTTATGAAATAATAACACTTTTGTCTGCAAGCTTTTGTAGAGCTCAGCTTGAATGCTGAACCTTTCAATGACATGAGGTTGCTTTCCATTGCTTAAAGACTTAAAACCCTGGTTTGGAGTGCCAACCTCAAGGCAAATTCCTGCCATATGGGATTTGAGTCATAATGGTAAAAGCATTCCAAGTTTTGCCCAAATTTTAGCTGTCTCACATCTGTCTAAATCAGGGTCTTAGGAATTAGGATGAAAACTGAAGCAAGTACAGATTTCTGCAGTGCTTCATCAATCCTCTGAGATAACTGCCTTTTAAAATCCCACCTCTGTGAGATTTTTACTCGGTTCTGTAGCTTCTTTTGGTTCATGTCAAGTGAAATGGTACTGGGACTGTTTTGTTTTATTTTGCCATGTACTACCTGTAAAATATAGAGACTGAGCCAGGAAAAGAACAAAGCCATTGTATTTTTAGTCTTATCACTGACAGTTCCTTTGCTAAAAACTTGATGTGGATAATCCAACTTGGAATGGAGGAATTGGTATTATCAGTGCAAGGTTTTCAAACTAAAGTCTGACACATTAATTACACTTGATAAATGGTCTGGTCTGAACGTAAAATCTTCAACAATGGTATCCAGCAACCCCTGTACAAATAATGAGCACAGTCAGTTAAACTCTGGTTATCAATGAGTGTTTCAGGGTGTTTTCCTCAGCCTGGAGGTGTTTTTCTGAGCCTCAGTGCTGTCTGACAAGCACAGATGTGCTTGAAGAAAACCCCTCCGATCTGGAAATCAGAGACATTCTCTTCCATTCTCTCTCCCTTATGAACTTACTCTCCTATCTACCTAATGGGTATTCTGTGATATTTTAATAGCTGCTTTTGTGTTTTCTTATCATCTCTTGATGTTTGTGTAAGTCTGGAGTCTGGAACATACTGTAAGGGACAGTTGTTTCTTATAAATATATTAATAATGTTGTGAAAAGCAAAGAATGTAATTGTACAGTGCCCATAGGATAGGAACAATCTATCAGTGATAATACACTCTTTCTTTTATCATATACAATTCTTCTGAGTAAACACTTTATTTTGAGGGTTTGGTGGGGGCTTTTTCCTGTTTTCCCCTTTTTTTCTCTTTCCTGAATTCACACTTACTGTCTTGGCCTTTACATACAGAGAGTTAAGACGGCAATTTTTTTGCTTTCCTTCTATAGTTTGCTGTTGTTACTGTAGAAAAATCATATTCTTAATACACTTATTGCTGTAAAATACAAAGTGTTTATAGGGCAAATGTATCCTCAGCCGGTTAGGTGGGGTAATGTGCAATTGACCTGCCCTGGATTTTTCAACTGGCACTGAACACTGGAAATACTTACAGTTACTCTTTCATTTTCATTGCTTGGTGGCTGCACTGTGCATTTTTTTCCTGGTGATGGCACAGATTTAATGATGCTTTTACCGCATGTGTTTTGTTGCAGTGTTCTGGCACCATCAGGTCCCAGGGATTCCCAGTGCTGGATGTTTTCTGGATCACTGGAAAGCACATCCCTAAAAAAGTCTTTAATATTAAATAGTTTCTTAGTGAGAAGAGACTTGTGGCCTGTCTTTACTAAAGCATGAGTGTCCCCTGGCATGAATTTTCTTCTCATCTGCTAATTCAGAAAACTCATTTAATGCATCAACACAAGGTTTGTCATTCCGTGGCAATATCCACAGGGGTAGCTCATAGCTTCTAAGGTGGGCACAATGCTGCAGTGGTACCTGAGACTTGGGAACCTGGAAAGTCTGTGGGGATGGAGTGAACAGAAGAGAATGGCCATGGGCACCTGCTCTGTCTGAAAAGCCCCTCCATAAATGGCACCAGCACTGCTGGGGGCAGCAGGGCAATCTGTGATCAGCATCGAGCAAAAATCTGGAAATCCACAGTGAAAACACACGATTTATTTTTAAATTTTATGAAGAACACCCACAAGCTTGGGCAAGAGTAGCAACCAGCAGAACCATCCTCGAGGGAACAATAGTTTGCATTGGGTGCTTGGTAGCAGAGTTTGCAGGCCACAGGAGGAGAGGGAACTAAGGGTGTTCTCCTGCCTGGACCTAAGAAATTTCCTGCCAGGAGCCTGGGAATGCTCACTGGTGGATTTAAGGGGAGCAGTTCTGCTCTTTGCCCTTGTTTTTGATGGAAGAAGATCAGCACTCACACACTTGTTCTGCCTGTGTTTGTAGCACGGGTAACTCGGGAGTCACTCTCTTTTTAATGCTGCTTTTCAACACCCTTAAGCTTTGCACAAGGACAGGGTGATGGGTGAGACTGATCTGATCCAGTCTGAGAATTCCCATCTTTCCATTGGTATGGATTTATCAGCCATATGAGAACTTAACCTGAATGACACATGGAAATGTCATATGGGCAGAAAATCCAATTAAATGTAATATATTCACCAAAACTCCTCAACTTCTACTGTCTAGTGAGCCTTCTGAAATTTTTAATTCTGATTTTTATTGTATTTTCTAGCAATTTTAAGCATTTATCTTAAATGAAATTTTCCCTCCACTTGAAGTTCTCTCGAAAGCTTTGGGGTTGTTGACCCTCCCAGATATTTCCCTCCAAACCTCTCAGTTCCAGTTCTGCTCAGCTAACTGCAGAATCGTAGCTTGGACCTGGGAAAGGATTTTGGTCTCCTTGAATCCACAGACAGGGACGGTATTTTTTCCTCAGTAAACTCAGTTCCAGAGAGAAACTAATATTTCTGGCAAACATCTTTTGATCCCTGCTTAGGATTAAGAGGTGAAATGAAGAAGCGCAGTTCACGAAGCAGCACCCACCTAGAGGAGAGGGAAAGTGTTCTTGCTTGTCACAAGAGAGAGATACAGCTGGGTGGTAGAAGGAGACAAATTAATTAAAACTGCTCAGGGAGACCATGGGGCATAGTGGCCTGCTCAACGTGCAATCATTTTAAACCTTGCATGAAAAGGAAATAAAAAATATATTCGCTAATATTGAACGCTAATGTTGTCAGGCATTTAAAAAACACAAACACAAATCAGTACAGTGCATCATCCCTGTGTTTTCCTTCCGGATACACCTCCTGTTTATGGTCCCCAGTTCTTTCCTGGGACAATCCTGATTTTCCTACTTAATGATTTCCACAAATTGCTTTTCCCTCCTTCAGTCATGCCTTTTACTATTTTATACCGATGTACACTCACCTTGCATTGCTAACCCCTATGACCCAAGAAGTTCAAGAAGAGTAAATGTGAATAAGCACGTTTTTATTTGTAATGAGTATAGGATATTTTGCAGAATGACAGCAATGTTTTATATTGACAGTGAATGGTTTGTGGGGTCAGGCAGGTTGGCCACACCTGATTTAAGCATTGGAAATTGTATAAAATAATGGTTTGCTAAGGCTAAATTGGAGTTTTTCACCTTGGACACTGAAAAAATGAAGTTCTCAGTAATTCATTTGCACCATTTAGGTGCAAAGAGAATTTTCATTAAAAGTAACTATTTATCTTGGTGGAGGAGAGACTTCAATGGAAAACTTTCATCCTAATCATAGTGTTTCCTTGAATGTTTAAAGAAAGGAATGCTTTTTATTGTCTTCAATTTTATTTATCTGTGAATTACATGCATGGTTGAAAAGCAGCTGTTGCAGGAACCAATGATGAGTGTCATTCCTTCCACGACATCAATTCTGACAGTTGGGTGTGGGAGGAAGATGCATTGTCTGTTTTCCTTTGCTTGTTAGCTTCCTTTCATAAATAAGGAATGAGGAGCAGCCTTCCCTCTTTTGATGTGTGTTATCAGACATTTCTGAAAGTGTGTGGTTTTGTCTCTTTTTATTGCCCTACTAGAATGGCAAAGTCACACTCAAAACTTCCCAAGCAAAACTAGGAGACAAGTACACAGGCCACATGTATGCTGGTTTTTCTTTCATTTAGATGGCAAACAACTCATAAATCCTTAACCTCCCCCGCAGTAACTACAACCTACTGTTGTTTGCAATGAAAAATAAGAGTCTCTCTGCCAGTGTACCCTACTATCAAAAGAACTTCTCCCCTATTTTTTTCCAAGCCACAAAAAATGTCTGCACAGTAGGAGGGAGACTTTGTGAGGCAGATATTGTACTGAAGTGCCCATCCTCCACCAAAAACCATCCTGAATTGAAAATGTACAGCCTGTCCAGTCCTTTATGTGCTCTAATAAAACTGCCTTTGGGTTTTACTGATGTAAGAAATCATTCAGGGATCTCTGCATAATAAATCAGTGACTGATTGATAAGGGAGTTTCCTAGAAAGGGGTTTTGACAATGCAGGAAACTAAGAATGTTTCCTCTAAATTGTCGCTGTGCAATCTCAAAATGTAAAAATTATTTAGATGAGATGGTCCAGTGCACCCTCAGTCAGTTCTCAGATGACACCCAGCTGGGTGGGAGTGTGGATCTGCTGGAGGGCAGGAAGGCTCTGCAGAGGGATCAGGACAGGCTGGATCCATGGGCCCAGGCCAGTGGTCTGAGGGTCAGCAAGGCCAAGGGCCCGGTCCTGCCTTGGGTCACACCAACCCCCTGCAGCTCCAGGCTGGGGCAGAGGGGCTGGAAAGCTGGGAAAGGCCCTGGGGGTGTGGGGACAGCGGCTGGACATGAGCCCAGCTGTGCCCAGGGGGGCAAGAGGCCAANTTCAGGTTAGACATCAGAAGGAACTTCTTCATGGAAAGGGTGGTCAGGCTGCCCAGAGAGGTGGTGGAGTTCCCATCCCTGGAGGTGTCCAAGGAATGCCTGGACATTGCACTTACTGCTGTGGTCTGGTTTACAAGGTGGGGATTGGTCACAGTTTGGACTCGGTGATCTTGGAGGTCTTTTCCAACCTAAATCATCCTATGATTCTATTTAAATATACACACTTCTGCATCACTCCATGCTTAGAAAATATTCTTCACCTTTCAATTTCCACCTGCTAGTGAAGTTTAAAGCAGAACTGTCTGATCTGATCTAGAACCTGAAGAGCTGTAGCTGAAGAATCCATTGTGCTGCTTGGTTTTCAGTCCCTGCTCTCAGGGCTGCACACCAGAAATGCTCTCAGGACAGGGAAGCTGCCTTAACCAGCTCTGGTGTGTGTGCTAGAGCCTGCCTGTCTGTGTTGTCCCCTTGTGTTATGGCAAGGACAGTGTGCCTGTCACAAAATGTCACATAACTTTATAACCCTTTTCAGAACTGTACACGAAGTGAAAGAAGTGCAGAAGACAGGCCTTCATTCTGTCAAATGAACAAAGCCACCTAGAAGGTTTTCTTATACTTTAAAGTAGTTTAATTCACTTTTCCCCACCTTGCCAGAAACTTTTGGTAGTTGACTCTCAGAAAGAAAAGAAATGGAATGGCAGCTGGAGAGGAGAGCAGGGTTTGCCTAGCAGTGAACAGGATGCCATGAGGTCAATTAAATGATGAAGTCAATTAAATCTCCCCCTGTAGCCTAAGCTGGCCAGACCTGAGTGAGCAGAGGAAAGAGCCTTCTGAACCAGGACTGTCTCAAGAGATCAGAGAGTGACTGCAGGCACAATTTTAAGCCATTAATTTAGTTGCTGGAGTGAAGAATCAATCTGAAATCCCCTCAGCTCAAGGGACAAGTGCTGATCTCACTGAGTCCTCCAAAATATTTTTTTTTTTTTTGCTGTAGAGGGAATGTTTCTCTGTTGAAGTCAAGTCACAGCCCAGTAGTACACCTTACCAAGCAAAGATATTGCAAATAACAATTCTTATATCTTAAAAATTAAATATTGTCAACTAACACTTTGATATTTTCACTTGGCAGTCCTGTCCTGTCCTTCTACTGCAAAGACAGAGGGATTGCATAGCAAAGCCATTGCAGGCCAAGATGAGTTTATTGTTTGGGGCTCTTTATTTGAGAGGTGCTGTGATGTAGCAGAAGGATGGTTCTTCTCTAGATGTAACTGCAGAGAATAACAACTGCTACAGAGTCACTAACACCTCAAATGTTCCTAGAAAAGAAGAGACTAAAACAAAGATAGAATTATAAAAAAAGTTGAATGTGATAACTTATGTCAATTATGAAAATTGTTTGGTTTTTATATAACTCTGTTTTGATATAATCATTTCTTCTTGGCAGAAAAATTAAGAAGGCATTTACTTCTGCTTCCAGTTTTACCTGCTCAGTTTAACTCAATATTTGTATCAGATTTGGACATTTTTTATTTCTTTTTATAGAGCAAAACATTTTATTTCTGGGTTAATTTAATAAATTCTTCTTATTTGCAATGTTTTACTCCAAGTGTTTCAGTTAAACTGAAAAATGATTTCAGGAGAGAAGGAAGAATGTTTTTTGACTCATTTATTTGGCATGAGCTGATTTTTTTTACAGCATTTTTTCCTTTTATTTCTTTCCCCATTACCCAGTGTTTCCCATTCACCATCTTTCTACTGTCTGTGCTCCCTCTATCCCATTCTTTTATTATGGTGCTATGAAGCTCTTCTTCCTCAAAAACCTGGAAAAAATTATCAAGTTGCTCTTGTCATCACCTCTCTGTGTCACACAGAGCAGTCATTTTCTATCCTCACAGATTACACCTTTTGGGTTCCTCAGAATCCTCAGCCATGAGAATGTGGTAGCTCACTGTCACCACCTCGTGACACCAAATCTGCACTGTCTAATCAATATATTCTCCCCCAAGATGCTGTCCCTTTTTGCACCTAGCAGCCACATTTCAGCTGCAGCATTTCTTGGAAAACGAATGTCTCACAAAATGAATATTCAAAGCATCTGCTGGCTTTTGACAGCTTCTGAGAATTTTCTTCAGCTTGAGCCCTTTTCATGCTTTACTTCCCTTTCCCCAAATTATGGTGTGGAAAAGAAGGAGGGGACGAAGAAAAGTGGACAAAGCAGACTGAAGTAAGCACACAAAATCTCTTTTCATTAAAGTCAGGCTTTTGATGATTTTTGTCCAACAAGAAAAGAAACAAGGGGAAAAAATACATGGAAAGGGGCTTTTGAAAGATGATTTCTCTGAGTGGTGTGAGACTGGGCAAGCAATAAACTAATTTAAACTCACCAACACATTTCTAAATACCCTTTATTTCTGCTGACACGGGCTCGTTTGCAGTTGCCAGCCTAGAGGGTGACAGCTCGTTATTTCAAGCCTTAGGGTGTTCGCTCTGCCTCCTCAGCCACGCCGAGGTGCTGCCAGGGAGGTGTGGTGGCAGGGACACCTCCTTGTCTACTGTGCCAACCAGGACCTGAAAAGAAACAGAATTCCATTATCTATGGGAGGCATCCAGAAATGGGGCGGGGGGAATAGTCAGCAGGACTGTGTTACCACCCCAAGCCCTCTGCCAGTTCTGCACTGGGGGGTGAAGATTTTGCCCATCATTTTGCAAACAAGATCTGTTGTTGCCTGCTATGGAGAGGAAGAAAATCATAGTGACAAATGATAATGCTGTTGACTCCCTGGTATGGAAGTGGAAGCTTTATTACTCCACAGTCAAACAAACAACTTCCTTTGTATCTAATGAATAGCTTCAGCTCCAAGTCAAATAATTGCAGATAAACCCTGCTTAATATATCAAAGCTGAAAGCAATTAAACTCCCCAAACTCCATCAGTTTCCTTCTTTGTGACCTTTGCTGCACAAATTGCAAGAAGAAAAAATGATGTGGAAAAAATCTCGTTAATATATTGGATCATGATGCTTCATGAACTCTGAATATTCATAATGAGAACATAATTTCTGGGATTGCTTTGAGACTGCAGCCTTATGTCACACCAAATTTCTAATGTAAGGTGCATGTATTCTTTTTTTTTTTTAATTGATTTGCTTGGGATAGGGGAAACTATCAGGAAATTCTTTCACTTGATCTGAGAAAGACTCATTGAGAAACAACTGTGTGGATATACCAACTTCTGTACCACTTCTAGCACCGAGAGACCTGTACAAATGTTATCATTGAAGCAAGCATTTTCCCCAGAGCCTAGTTAGAGAAAATATTAAAGTTTCAGCAGTGGTTCGAAGAAGATGTGGATCCATTATTTTACTGCTTTTCTCATCCATGACTGTAATGGTTGGTTCTGCATCAATGGGTTTTCAGTGTAAATGAACAATTATATTTCATGCCGCAGGCAACTTAATTTCTCATCACCACATTAAATACTAAAGGCTGTTTTCCTGCATCAGATACACAGCATCTGTCAGCACTTGCCTAAAAATCTTTGCCTGCTGTGGATGTCAGAGTGATATCAGCCTCAGTTACCAGCAAGCTAAAATTTAGGATGTGGCTCTAACATTCCTGAAAACACTTGCAATAAGGTAGGATATATGGGCTTTATGAGAAAAATCTATAGTTTCTCTACTTTAAGGAAAAGAAGACATAATAAGGAGTAGATAAATAACAGTATTAGCAGTGATAAAGGATCATACCCTTACTCAATGACACTTTGCTTCGAATCTCAAACAAAAATTTGGTTCAAGTGATATTTTAGAATTAACTGCCGTCCTCCACTTCCTTCTGTAAGATGAGTTCTAGTCGGTTTTCATGGAGCTGTGGTCTCATTGTACAATTAATTTAATCTAATGTGATTCCTTAATCATCTACTGTATGAAGGTGGATACAGAAAAGTGCATGTGTCCCTGAAAATATTATTCTTATTAACCTGTGGCAGTTATCTAATGATTCTAGTGGAGGATTTGATAGCTGAGTATCTGAACAGGGAACAAGCAAACTCTGATTTTGGTCACAAGAGAAACTGAGCTGCCTGGCTGACAATTCCAACTTTTCACTCTCTTCCTGGTGAGCTGTGTTCTTTAGCCTTCCATGTACTAATTGGCTGGGTAACCAGAAAGTAAAAACACTTCCCAGTTGTCTGCTGGTTTTCCAAACAGTCCTCCAGTGTACATGGAGTGGAAATCCAAGGAATCAATGCTCTTTTCTACCTGCCATTTCTGCCTGCTCTTCTTTGCCAGTGCAGTGTCACTTTTGCATCAGTCCTTGCTGTGTGTCTGTGTCTTGAAGGCCTTGATTTCAAAGGCTGTCAAGTTTCCTTACAGCCTCGTGTTTGCATGCCCAGCTTGTCACTGAGATGAATGAGAAAGCCTGAAAAATAGAACAGAAATGCAGAGAAACTCTGATACTTGTGTGGGTATTATTTGCTTCCCAGCTGATTCCTGCAGCAGCAGGTGCCAGGAATTTGTGTGACCATCAATCCCTCAGCAGAGATTGTTTACAAAAGCTTCTCTAGTCTCTGCATAATGTTCGTGTACCTTAATGACTTTATGGGCACAAGAGTTATTATTTCACAGATGCCAACGCGATGATTTTTCTTCCCTCAGATTTCTGTTCTATAAAATAAAACTTGAATCCAGTGGCTTCCTGTTCATAAAAAAGTATTAGGCTGTTGGCTAAGAGAAGGAATAGATTAACTGAATCAGTTCCACATGTTCCTCAGATCCATTTTAGTGGAACTGAAATGCTTCTCACCTTTGCTTTTTTGAGCTTTTTGAGATGTCCTCTGCCTCCAAAAGGAAAAGAGAAGCACCTTGGGGCTCTGAGAAAACTCTACCTAAGGGGCAAATAGAAAGTTAAGGAACAGTCTGAACTTTGGATTACTGAATTAGCTGATCATTCACTTCTGGACTGTAGCTAAGACTGAAGAACCTAACAGGGAGACCTGTGCTTTTGGGAAAAAAAGCCAACAGGCACACCCGTGTTTTCTGGCTAGGATCAAAGATCAGTATGCTCAAAAGCCTCAGGAGAGTTGCTTGGTCAAACAGACTGCAACTATTATTAATACTCTATGATCAGGAGAGAGGGCAAAGATGGGTCTTTTGGGGCATTTTTTGGACCCAAAAATTTATTTCATCTAAATAATAATTCATCTAAAAAATAATAATCTAAATAAGATTATTTAATCTGAATGTTCCCCGCAGTGAGCTGCTTGTTAAATATCAGACTCTAAGTTAAGAAAAAGATATTTCCAGAAGCAAGACTGGAGCTTAATGTATGCAAACATTCCTACTGTAAACCAGATTTTCAAGGGTAGTACTATTGATTCAGCCAGAAGCATTTCTGGGGGGATTAGTATCCAGTGACAACATCCAGTAAACCTGGCACTCGAAATACCAGGCACACGTAATGAACTCACTTGAGAACTATCTCCATAGATAAATAGCTATAAAATGAATGGTGCTGGCTAGTAAATAAACACAAAGGTGTTATGTTCCTGGTGAACAGATAAAGGCTTAAACTGTTTACAAACGACTCGCTGTAGAATCCTATCCTGCTTCTCCATGGACATAAATCTCCTCATGAAGTATGCAGCCTGATGTTGTTTGCATGAAGCAGATGAAAGGGACAATTACTAGAAACACTGGCAAGCTGTAAACATTTCTGAAACTTGCCTATCACTGTGTGCTAGTCCTTCAGCTGCAGAAGCTTGGAATACTTTTTATTTCCCTCCTGAAACTCAGCCATGCAACTTAATTGATTCCAGTACTATCATACAGAGCTGGATGCAGGGAAAATGCCTTCAGTGTGCTTGGGGCACTTTCTAGCCCTCTGTATGCCAGAAAATTGAGTGTTCGTGTTTACACCGCTGCACTTCTCTGCAATTCCATTTTCACCTCCCAACACAGAGATGCCCCCAGTTGTGAAGAGAGGTCTGCTCAGGAGTAGCTTCAAAGGAGAGGCTCTGTAACACCACTCTGTGTAATTTCCTGTATAATTTCCCATATAATTTTGATGGAGCTGCTTGGAGACAAGGGAGAAAAATATGTCTGAAGTAGCTCTACTCCCCTCTCAGGCTTTCCAGTGGGCCTCATTCCCAACCTAAAAGCCTTTTGAAGTGACCCAATGAAATAGAACAATCTCTCTTCTATATTGCAAACATAAGGTGAGAAGAAACTCAGAATAACTGGGAAGACCTCAGAAAAAATGCTAGAAATCCTAGCAGTGGTATTCTTGTTTTGTTTTTTTCTTCAGTAGGGTGAGAGCCTCATTGTGCCTCATTAAACACAGTGACTTAAGCCTTTCCAAATAAATACAGGAAAGGACTGGAAACAGGTTTATGCTGTCCAATTGTTTTGGGGAATTTAGTGCTGGATGAACCTTCTGGCGTACTGAGTCCAGTTTACTTGTTGTGACAGGCATGACACATTATCTGCTACAAAAATACATCTTAAACCTTCAGTCCAGGACAGTTTTTCTCTGCATCTATCAGGACAGTGTTTCAGAAGAATACTTTTCTTCTGTTACAGATCTCCCTCCTCTTTTCTTATCTATATTTATTTCTATTTTCACTCTGTGCCAACATTATCCAATAACGTGAATAATTTTCTCCTTGCACAACACTCATATGAGGGCTATGGATAATGGACTGAGGGGAGGAGGGAATATTCCTGTCCTTGGATTCTCTGTCTGCACAGTTTAACGATGTGCCCTGTGGTGGTGGGGCTGCCCAGCCCCTGAGCATCTTTAAGAGTATTTGTTCCTTGTCCAGCTGGAATTAATCTTCCCCCAGCCCAGATGATCAGGGCTATCCACAGGATTTAACAGGAATTTGTCTCACTGCCTTCAACAGCAGTACCTCGTACAGGACTGCCCTGAAAATGACTCATCATAGGGTGCTTTTTTAAGGTATTTACGAACTGAAAAGACATTAAATTGTTTTAAGTAAGGCAAAACACTCTAACCAGTGCCTGGTACTGCCCTTCCTTTATGTTTGTCCTATGATTACAACCCTAAGTCTTGAGTAAGAGTAACAGACACTGTGTGATTTTACCCATATGACCTAAAGAATGGTTCCACATAGATAAAAACATGAACAGTTTGGGACAGTCTGAGACTATCATAAATATAATTAATACCAGCTGGTAATTTTTTCTTGATTCAAGCCTTGTACATGAAACCATTAATGCCCGTACTTTGATTGTCCAACATAACAGATCATATATAACTTACATTAGGTTAGTATTTCTAAGCACTTTGGGTAGTTACATCAGAACATTGTATTGCCCCATGAGAGATATAAAACACAGAGGGGATGGTTTATATTTATAAATGCCATGACAAAACCAGTTTCATTCAGGAGCTGAACTTGGATCCTACTGCATTTATGAGTTTATGTGGTTGATTACACCACTCTTGTCATCTACACGGAAAATCCTGCTCCTGGCTTTCCTGGCTAGATACAGCCTGAGCTTGCAAATGCTGTTCAGATTTCAAGCATGCACACAAATGAGCCCTTCCTATCCTTCCTACTCTGACTCCTTATGTGCTTACCACACATCTGGAAGCAGCTGGGCCTGAAAACAAGGATTTCTTGGTAGATATTCTTTTTACTGCCCCTTTGCCAGCATTCTGTCTTTTTCTGCAAACCACTCTTCTGCCCTTGGCTCCACGGGAGATGGATGGTGCTTTCTATTACCTTCCTTGGTGTTGGGTTGCACATTTTCCCCTCAGATTGCCATTGTTAACAGCCTGTGAGCCACAAGAGTCTGCTGGGACAAAGATGTGGCTGGTTGGATCCTCAGACACGCAGAGGTGGGAATGGAGGAGTGGGAATTCCAACACACCGCTCGCACCTTACTGGTTATTATTTCAACAGCTGTGGCATAAGGCAAGGGGGACAATGGATACCACAAGTATTCCATAACTCTCTGAGGTGTGCCGGGCTGCCCAAGGATTTATGCAGCGTTTCCTTTCTTCCTTCCACCTTCCCTCCAGAACTCCTGGTTGGTTTGTGCCTTTCTCCTTTTGTTTCCTTCCCTGTGGTGTCCTTCACGGGTTGCCCACACCAAAGTGGATTATAGAACTGAGGTCAGCAATGTTTATGAATCTCACCCTGCCACCACTTTTCCAGGGAGAAGAAATGTCATGTTTACCTTAGCCTTTCACAAGAGTTTTAATAAAATGAAGCTTTCAGCATTTACTCAGCTGAAAAGCTGAGCTTTACTCAGATATGATCCATTGTTCACGCATGGGCTGGCACCTGCAGTTCCAGGACCAGAGAGTTCACAAGGACAGCGTGCCAGGTGTGGCCTTGCAATGTAGAAATGAAGCAGGAGGAAACAATTTATTTTTCCCTCCTTCAAGGAAGAAAGATAATGAGCAGGATGTCTTTGCAGGGATCTGGAAGGTGGGACGTTTCAACTTGGGCCTCAAGCACACCTGGGCCACCAGGAGAGGAAAAAGGCTCCCAAAAGGAAGCCAGAAGGGGCAGAGATCCTATATCAAGTACTTTGAAATTGCATGCAGAACTTCGGAATTCTGTGACTGACAGCAGTTTGCATTTTAATTTTATTTATTGCACTTTCTGTGACACTGCACAATTCTTTGGCTGTTTAATAAGGATAAGCAGCCAGCTCAGCTCACTACACACACATTTTTATTCCCTAAACATAACTGTGTCTTTAGCAAAGTTTTGTCTGGCATTTTCTGTTCTCCGCGTTGTGCCTGTGTTTAGCATTTATATAGTGTTTCTTGTAATGAAATAAATTACCCGTACTATGCCAAAAGGTTTTATTAAAAGATCAGAAAACTGTAAGCAGTTTATGTAAGTTTGGTGGCACTCCAAGAGTATAAACTACAAATCACTGAGGTTTCTAGTGAGCTTTTATATGGGAAGGAAATCAGCCTGCATCAATGCCATCTACAAAATTATTCAGGCACAATAATCCTTACAAAGTTCAGTGGCTCTGTCCTCAGAGGATGTGGAACTTAAAAATAATACCACATAATACCACAACCAATTTAAACCACTCTTAAATACTAGTACAATTTGTCCCACATGAAAGCAGAACCTATATGGGACTTGCACTAGATAGAAATCACCCATCAAATCACCACAATTGTCCAGGATGTGACCTCAGGAGACACTTTGAATTTTCATTCTCAGTGTTGAACCTGGACTTGCATTGCTGATGGAGAGGACATTAAGATGGATGCTTTCCTCATTCATACAAAGTACCAAGGACATCCATAGGAGTTCAGGATTCAGCTCATTTGTCTGTGTTTAGTATTTTTCTCAGACTTCACATACATCACACAGGATGAGGCAGCACATCTCCATAAATGTAATAATTACATTAGCTCTGAAATGGAGCTCTAGCTTGTCTCCAGCATAAATGCTGAAATTGTTAAGAATGTTAAGAATATGATCTGTGGGGCTCTTTAAGCAATGTTGGAAAGAATTCGAATTGCTCCTCTGAAACATATTCGTAACCATGTATTTGGAGAAAAATGCTTGCCCTGTGACCTCCCCAGAGCTCCAGCTTTATGAATCTTCCTAGTACTTCCCAAACTGGGTTTTTGATCCCATCCCTGGGATACCCCAGGTACAGCACAGTCAAGGAGGCCTGGTCCTTCCCAGCTTTGCTGGAAACAAGCCGTGTGCATTTGTAACCCTTTGGTTTCTCCGAGCACTCTGGAGACTTCATTCTTTCGAGGCAGCAGCTGGTTTCATGCACATTCCTGCATTCCATATTGCATATTGGGCAGGTAAATATCATCAATAACAGCACCATAGGCCTGGAGCACCAGTAACCCATCCCCTGGTCTGTGGAAATGAGACAGCCAGCTGTAGTTGTATGAACTCACCCAGTGAAGAAGCAGAGGACAATTTGTATTTCCGTGAAAATCTAGGTCCTTCTGAGGGAGCTGGAATCATCTCATTCTAACGTATCATTTGGTCCTGTGTGTTCTCTTGTTTGAGAAGTGATGAAGGCTGGCCTTTCATAAGAAGGCTGAATGTTTCTGCTAAATCTGTCTTTAAAATGTTTGAGTAAATAAAGATACTATAGGCAAGGTCTGAAGCACTGGCATTGAGCCTAGTAACTCCTCACCTTCCAAATGCAGGGATTTGTCTGTTTAGAAGCATTTATATTCTTTGTGAAGGAAACGAAGAATATTCCCAATATATGACTGCAGCAGACCTACTCTTGGAAAAGGTGTTTATCTTGTGTATCTTACTGTGCACCAACACAGCAGTCAGTCCCTAGTATCTTCTTTATTCCAACTGTGTGAAATGCAGGGAGGGATTTGAGCAGGATGAGTTACCAGCATCTGGATGGTCAATCCAGCACCTGCCTTGGGGGTTAGATGTTGTATTTGGGTTGTACTTCATTTATGTGAACCCTTTGTTTCTTTTCAATGTCCTCTGCTCCACCTAACCTTCACCTTTTTCAGGAGTATAAATAACCAGATTATATTGGTCAGTTGTTGAAGAGACGAAAGCAAATCATATCAGTCAACAGACCAAGGCTTTCAGTCCTTTCCTGAATTTCTTTCTTTCTTTCCCAAAAGCAAAGTCTGCTTTCTTTTTCCAGAAGCAGCTCCTTTGTCTTCAGAAGGTCTTGTCTTCCAGGGCTTTTCATACTGCAAAGCCTAGATATGGACTGTAACAAGCAGCATCCTGTAAGAATTCGATTTTATTCCTCTGGGTATCTTAAACATTTAAGTATTTTGAGCTGATGTGTTTGTTACTAAAACCTTTGACGTATTTCTGACTCACCCAGGCTGGAATATGGAGGCTGTGTGGTTAAACAGGGTGAGCTCTGTATCCAGGTCGTTCACCTCCACATCTGTGGCTTTCATCCTGCTCTTTCCAGGGCTGTAGAACCAATCTTTATTCTTCTTCTAAGCTTCAATTGTTATTCTTGAGGCATTGCCCATGAAGACAATGGCAACTGATGACAATTGTGTTTCTGGCAGCCAACCAGCCTCTCAAGTCGTACAATTTTTCCTCTTGAAGAGATTCTACTCCATCATACGTAGCTGTTTAGCCGTAATTAGTCTGCTTTAAATTGACTTTATCCTGTTCAGGAATGCATCTTGCTACTTTCTAAAGTATAAATGAGTAATTCTATGCAATGTGAGAATATTTTTAACTCTTATACTTACTTTTTTTTTGAGTATCCAGTACCAGGACTGTTTTCTACTGCGCAAGTCTTATGTGTTATGAGTTTTACTTACTGCAGCCCTAAGCAGTCGGTTTTGGCCATTGCTATGGATGTTGCAGTTTGCTAAGTTAATATTCATATATGATTTCACAAGATTTCTGGGCTTGGTCTAATCTCACCAAATAGAAAATGTTTAGTATATTTTGCATCACTAAAATAATGCTGGCAAGCGATAGAATTGTCTATTCTAGCCGTTGAAGTTGACTGTAGGCATACTTATTAGATATTTTGTGGCAAAAAGGCACCATGTAAGCATGTTATCTCTTTGTGTGATAATTTAATTGATGTCATCTTCTCAAACGATTTTCTCTGCAGATGAGGAAATGCAGGTTTTCTATAAAATCAATAGCTTATCTCTTGCAGCTGGAATTATTTGGACTGGGCATGATAGACGTCCCTTTCTTTCTTTCACAGTTACAAATCCTGGTGTCTCCATCCATTTCCTGCACACCTCTCTCCCTTTGAATTTAAATTCAGCTGTTTTCATGTACAACTGTAAGCTACCCAAAAAAGCAAACACACGATGTGTCTTAATAGTGTAAATATATTGAACAAATGGAGTATGCTGGGATGAACATTCTTGAAGCAAATCTATTCTCAACAGTAACTCCTCATCTCATGGCCTGTCACAGGCATTCCCAGGGCATTAACACTACAAATTATGCAAGTCTGAAGTTCATCTGCAGGGTTAACAGCTCAGGAGGAAAACTTCTGGCAGTTTCTCGCTGTGTTTCTCCCAGTGCAGAGGATTTAACTGTGATAAATGCTGATAAACCTCAGACAGATGTCAGGTATGCTGACAGAGGGAAAATGGGAAGGAGGGACTGTATGTTATGTGCTAAAACTGCATTTGTTCACACAATGATTAGCTCCAGGTGTATTTAAAATTATTAAATATGAATCAGCTCAGCAGCTCTTTTGTGCTCAGCTCTCACTTCCTATTCAGTCTGAGCCTGTCAAAGAGGAGTTGGTGGTCCCTGCTCAACCTCCATTCCCTGCATCCATCCCCCTCTGCTCATGCTAAAACGATGTGCCTTTCACTTTTCACTCGGCAGGATTTCACTTACCTCTGTTCTTCCTTACATTTTTATCAGCAGTGACATTGCTGCCAAACCTTGTGCACCTCTGGGTGAGAGTTTATGCATATTACCAGCAAGTCTGTCTTGTACATTTGCTCATCATTTGCATACAACTGTACAATTTAGCTCAATAAGTGCATGCTGAGCACTGGGGAAAGGCTTCTAAGTGAGGGGCCAAGTGTCAATTGCTGTCCACTCACCGGGACCTTTTCCATGCTCTCGCTTTTAAATCAGGAAAAAATTGCCTTTCCGCTGAGGAAAGGATATCCCACTCGGCTCTGTGGTAAGCACAGCAGAAACACAGAAGTGTCTGCAGCAGTGGACAAGAGAAGGGGTGATCAGAGCATGTGGTGATTGCTCCAATCCAGCTCTCCTCTCTTTAGCCCTTTAAGCCAGGCATGGTTGTGCAAAGTCACATATTTGGTCTGAGATTCCACAAGGCCAAGGGCCCGGTCCTGCCTTGGGTCACACCAACCCCCTGCAGCTCCAGGCTGGGGCAGAGGGGCTGGAAAGCTGGGAAAGGCCCTGGGGGTGTGGGGACAGCGGCTGGACATGAGCCCAGCTGTGCCCAGGGGGGCAAGAGGCCAATGGCACCTGGGCTGTGCCAGCCATGGGGTGGCAGCAGGGCCAGGGCAGTGACTGTCCCCTGTGCTGGGCACTGCTGGGCCACACCTCAGATCCTGGGGCAGTTCTGGGCCCCTCAGGACAAGATGGACATTGAGGGGCTGGAGCGTGTCCAGAGAAGGGAACGGAGCTGGGGAAGGGGCTGGAGCACCAGGAGCAGCTGAGGGAGCTGGGAAAGGGGCTCAGCCTGGAGCAAAGGAGGCTCAGGGGGGACCTTCTGGCTCTGCACAACTCCCTGATAGGAGGGGGAAGCCAGGGGGGATCAGGCTCTGCTCCCAGGGAACAGGGACAGGATGAGAGGGAATGGCCTCAAGCTGTGCCAGGGGAGGTTCAGGCTGGACATCAGGAAGAATTTCTTCCTGGAAAGGGCTGTCAGGCGTTGGAAGGGGCTGCTCAGGGAGGTGGTGGAGTCCCCGTCCCTGGAGGTGTCCAAGGCAGGACTGGACATGGCACTCAGTGCTCTGGGATGGGGGACAAGGTGGGATTGATCAGTCTCAGGGTGGACTCAGTGATCTGTGTTTCTGTGTGTACGCGTGGGTTTGAATTCAGAAAAATCACCTGCAAGCAAAATAAATGTAGAATTTTACTATCTAGTTGAAGATTCTAAATTCTTAAAGGAAAGGAACATTAAACTTTTCAAATGTATGAAATAGGTTAAATATCATTTTGCTGCCCCCATCAGTTACTCAGGCCTTGGGTTTCAGCCTTCATAGCTGCCTTCAGGAAAGTGAACATTTCCAAAAACTGCTTTTGCTAATAATTTGCTGTCACTATTTGCATAAGTAAGTTGGTACCTGAAGTGATTAAAGTGGTGAGCAAGGGAACACACATTTTCCATGAAACATTTTGGATTTTTACGATTCAGGACATTTTTTCTTTCATAAGTACAATAATAAGGTACACAGTCATTATCCCAAGTAAGCCTCAAATATGAAACATAACTTGCTGGAAGATAGGCCATTTAAAATAAATCTACCAAAGTTAAAACTCTTTGTGGAACTTGTTTGTGAAAGAGTGAAAGGCTGTGTGGGTGTAAACAGGCTTTGTTGGGATTTGTGTTTGCATTTTTATTAACACAGCTGTGGGGTGTTTTTTCAAATAAAATACTCTTCAGAGATAGACATTGTCCTGCTAAAAAATTATCCTAACAGAAAAATTTTAGAATTGAAAGGGAATCTGTGTAATATGGAACTCCCTTTGGCAAAAACAGTCTGGTTTATATTGACTTTGATTCAGAGGCTAAACTACATTTCAATATTTCACAGCAATACTGCCTTTAAGTGGGTTATAAATAATTCACTCAAAACTGAACAGAGGTCTCTGCGGAGTGCAGAGTCTCTATACCTTAATGAGTAGATTTAATAGAGAAAAGCAAACTTCCAAGCTTTCAGTTTTTGGAAAACAGGTTACAGGAAATGTGACACGCTGCTCTGTATAAGAGAAACAGAACTAGAAATAAACACACAGGGAGTGCTTGACATTTTTTGCAATTATTTTTGAGGAGTCATGTTGCATGTTAGCATGGCCTGTAACATTTTGCTGCCAGTTTTTTCCTTAGAAAATGCTTAGATTTTTATTTTCCTGCATTTTTTACACATATTTTAAGTTTCCCATATTTGAAATCTTAAGAATCTTTCTACTACAAAAATATGTATCTTGAGATAAAAATCCAGATTGTCAAATTCTAGAAATGAATCAAACTATGCTGACTTGTGAAGCCTTAAAGAAAAACCAAATCCAAAAATGAGTCAATCACTCAGCATCTTCCCTTCCCCCACTTAACACTAAGAGAAGATAAAATTACAAAATAGCCCAAATGAAGGAACAAAGCCTCAAAAATAATTCTACAAAATACTCAGAGCTTTTGACTGTTTGTTACAACTATAAGAGCCAGAAAGATACAGTGAGTGCCATATGATGTGCTCCTAAAAATCAGCAATTTCACATAAATACTCTTCAGTACATGGCAGGGATGTAGAAATGGCATAACTCCAGTTATTCTTGGTTTCCAGTTTTGTTGCTGTGCCAGTTATCTCTGTTCTAACTGTAGTGTTAAATCCTTTCTTTTGTATGAAGCCTGCAGGTTTGTACATAGCTGTATAAAGTAAGAATTCTAGATGATATTGCAAGTCTTTTCCCAATATTTATAAAGTTCTTGAAGCTGTTTTGATTAGAAAATTAAATTAAAAACAGAAATTGAATTAGTGTTAAAAAAGCAATTTTTTTACAAAATCTTACGGTATAATCATGTATAAATATATTGTCAAACAATAATAAAATATTATTATTTATTATTGCCATTATTTAAAGGCTGTTGACTTTCTAATACCTGTGTGAGGAATATGGAAAATTACTTTTATTGTGGCCTTTGTCAGTTCGGAAAATTACTTTTATTGTGGCCTTTGTCAGTTCCAGGGTAATTTAAAACACACCTCTGTTCTGTCTCCCTTTATGCTGCATCTGTGGGGGGAAGCAGCACAAAGCCTGTCTTAAGAAGAGTAAATAAGAAAGTCATAAGGTTGTGAAAAGTCACCAAATAAAACCAGTGCCAAAGTGTCAAAGGCAAATGCCTTCAAAGTTTTGAGTAACTCAGACTGTACTGCACTGGAAAACACGACCTGTGAGTAAGGATACCAGAGAAACCTTTTAAAGGTGTGTCCTCAGTAAAATAACAAATGCTTGCTGTTCTTTTTTCCTTTCCTTTCCTTTCCTTTCCTTTCCTTTCCTTTCCTTTCCTTTCCTTTCCTTTCCTTTCCTTTCCTTTCCTTTCCTTTCCTTTCCTTTCCTTTCCTTTCCTTTCCTTTCCTTTCCTTTCCTTTCCTTTCCTTTCCTTTCCTTTCCTTTCCTTTCCTTTCCTTTCCTTTCNTTTTAAAAGCTTTTAGGTTGTTTCTTTGTTTCTTCATTTTTTAAAAGCTATCTTTTGTCAGATTCTAAGGAAATCTTAATTCAGGCCAAGTGGAGCTTCAGATGTGGTCTATATACTGAATATACTGCTATTTTCTGCCATGCAACCCTGCTCCCATTGCATCAATCAGAATCCCTAGGAAATATAGAGTACAGAAATATTAAAACATAATGGGAAGAGTATTGGGAAGCTTGTGGAACCAAAGACAACCACCCACACAGAGATGCTAATGTTCTTTTATGATCAGATCTGTGCCAGAATGCAGCATCTCGTCCCCTGGATTGACTTTCACAACTGCTGCTTGCAATGTGGGGAATTTTTAAATGTCCATATCTCATCCATTTCATTAATACTCTTTTTATATTTTGGAAGCTTTTACTTGTGCGTAGGAACACAAAGCCCCACTGATATTTTGTCAGTTCATTTTTAACTGATAATTTTGATAAGTTAAAATGATGAAAAAATTAGGGCAAATTCCTTTTTGGCCTAAAGGAATGATTTGGCTATTCTTTAAATTAGGGACATTGTTTTTAAAGTAGCATAAGCCAAAAGTTATTATTAGGTGAGAAATATGAAATTATAATATCCATACCTGGATTATTGAAACAAGTAAGAGTCACTGGTCTTTCACTTTTACAAACAGCCTAACTAATAAAAAGCTTTCATGGCTTCTCCTCTTAAGTGTCTCCATTTTAAGCATTTTTCATTTTAACAGTGTTCCTTTTGTTTCTTTGCAACGTATTTCACACGACTGCTTCCTATCACAAACCAGGCTGGAGGAAAACGCCGTTATTATTCGCAGTAAGATCAGTTTCTGCTCTCACGAACACCCCAGCAGCACTGCCAGGAGCGCTCTCGCTGCTCTCTGCCCCTCCTCGCCTCCGTGGTGGGGTCGTTAGAGGAGGTCTGGGTGGGCGATGAGGCTGCAGCAGAATCAGCATGCTGAAAATGCACCCAATTAAGGGGCAATGGCATCACAGCTTCCTCATCCCCGAGCTGACAAGCTGGCTGATGGAATAACGTGCTGGGATTCCAGAACATCGCCTTCAAATCAGCCTCTGTGAGGCAAGGGACAGACCTTTCAGCACCGGCATCCAGGACAGCAGTTTGGAATGCTGCTGGCAGCAATTACTGGCACGCTCCTTGCGCTCTTGTGGAATTACTTTGCAGCCTGTGAATTTTCATGCATACCTTTGTCTTCAGTTCCCAAGTAGAAGGCACATCTTGTTAGCATCTGGGGCAAAGCTGGCAGTCAAGGTTTTCTCTCTGCTGTGGTGTTTGTTTGTTATTTGGGCTGCAAATATCCCTGGGCATCTTACTGAGCAGGTGGGGACAGCGTTTAGCTTCCATACAAACACCAAAGGAAATTCCTGAACTCCTTTTGCAGCAATAGCTCCACACTTGGAAGGGACAGAAGCCTGCTCATACACCTCTTGGTGAATCACACCCACACAAAGGGTTTCTGTGTCAGTCCTGGACACGGGGAAGGTAGGAAGGGTGATCTTTTACCTTTGAAAACTGAGTGCCAATCGAAAACACTTTGCCAGCTTTGTTATCCATGTTCCAGGCCAAATCCTGCTTGTCTGCCTGGAGCAGCCTACTTGAAGCTGCTGGCAATATTTAACTGTGTCCAGTAAGCAGGATTTATGACTTTCATGTAGAGTGAGAAGAGCTGGCAGAAAGCAGAGAAACAACTGGCATGCAACTAAAATCCTTCAGACGATTATCCCAGCTGAGCTCTTCCCAAAATAATTGCCAAGCTAATTTAAATGAGTGGCAATATCAGTGCTATCGAGGACAGCTACACACAAATTTTTCCTCCTTTTATTCCTGAATTTTAAGTAAAGAGTGTTTGTTATGAGATGGTTCTTTACATAAAACAGAGTAAGACAAGGTTCCTGTAACCAAGATTTTACAGATAAGTCTGAGCAGTAAAAAAAAAAAAGAATAAAAAGATAAACATATCCTTAAAAAAAACCCCAACAACCAAAACCAACCAACCACATAAATTACTTCTCATCTGGACCATCTGAGACTGTTTTATTGGCAATGTTTTTTGGAAACCTCCAAGTGTTTCAGAATGAGAAGAAATAATTTTAAAATAATTTTTTAGAGAAGAAGAATTAGTCTGGCCTTGTATGTGTGTGGGTAGAGATGAAAAATTAGTACCTGTACTGAAAAATATGGAAATAAACATTCCTTTCAAATAATGAAATACAAAATAATTGCAGATGTTTCAGCCCAAAGCATCACATCTTCCTCTGGCACAAGATAATACAGTATTTGCGAAGTTCCCACCCCAGGCATGGTTTTCCTTTGGAAATCCATGTAAAAGGCCTATTGTCAAGGACCTGGTCTTAACTACATTTCCTAACCTTAGGATAAGGAAAGATTTCTGCTTTTACTCAGGTCTCCTTTCCCAAAAATACCAAAAAGAAGCGGCATGTGTGTAGGGTTTGTCAGGAAAATTAATCCACAAACACCAGAGGTTTATGTCCAAAAGGGAGACAGAGGAATCCTGTAACTTTATTTGAGTAAAGGGAGAGGCCATGGGGCATTCCCCTGGGGCCTCTCAAATTTTTGGAGGACGAAGCCTCCTTTTTATCCCAATTTCCCGGCTGCATTTCCCTCTCTCCTTCCCCATTGGCTGAGGTACTTGAGAGGTACAGACTTCCCAAAACACCTACTACAGACGCCCTTCTAATGTGTACCCCCCTCCCTTTTTCTTTTCCTTGTGTCAATTTGTGGAATTCCTATGGAATTTATGGTTCTTCCCATTGTTTCTTTCATCTCTTAGTATCCAATTTTATTTATCAGCAGACCTACAGTTTGTTTGTAAAGACAAATCTCTCTCATTCCATTCATCAATCAGTGGAATCCTTCCCATTGTTTCTTTTATCTCTCAGTGCTAGTTTTATCTACCAGCAGACCCACAGTTTGTTTGTAAAGACAAGTCCCTCATTCCTTTCAGGTTATCTTGTTGATTGTCATGGTGAAAGTTTATATTCCACTCAGGATCCAAAATGGAATTTTTAATAGGAATTTACTCATAAGTCATATGAACTACATCCGTATTTTCCCTGTGTAATGTTCTCTGCTCTGCATGCAATGTAAACATTTCAGCATTTTGCTAATGCATTACAGCCAGAACTTGAACCTAAATAATCTCCTTTCACTCCCACTGCTGAATTTAGTGCAAATAGTAGAACTGTATAAATGATGAAAAGCAATTAAGGCTATTATCTTAGTAACATATAAATAGTTCCGTCAAACGCAAAGGAGCTGATTTCCTGCTTGAATGTCTTGGCTATTTAACATGCCTTCAGTGGTATAACTTAAGATGGAATATTTTAAATAAATGTTTTGAGTGTCCACAGTGTTTTTGACAGCACTCAATGGCACAGTGCTGCAATTTCCCCTGACCTCATCTGTGGGGAGCTCTGAGGGAGGAGGTTAAAGTATAGAAGATTTTGGAACTGCAAGGAGCAACCACCTAAATTGCAATGCATAAGGAAAGCCATAGTACCCATGCAAAGAATGGCTAAAAACCACTGAAACCCTAAAAAACTGCTAAAATGTCTGCCTTTTCACCCAGAGTATGTTTAAAAAGTGCCTGTGAGTGCCAGTTTGGGACAACAGGGTGCCTTTTTTTTCCTATTTACTCCCCTCCTGTCACAGTATTTATCTTTCTTTGGAAGAAGAGAGGGGGAAAAAACCCAATTAAGTTGCTTGCTGAGGAAGTGTCCGTTGTGCACTGCAGTTGCACAGTGTGCTAACAAGCCTTCCTGGATGTAAGTAAACACTTCTTTAAAGAGCTGGTGGTATCTGTCAGTGCAAGAAAACAGATAGCAACCTCGGGATTTCATTGCTAATATTTGCAGTACTGCAAAGAAAGATCAATTAGAGGGCACCTAAAGCACAAAGAGCAGTTCCTGATATTTTCCTGTATATTCAGATTCTTACCACAAATCAATTTGTCAACTTCTGGCCCTAGGAAAATACTGTCCTCCTCAGTAAGAATACCTATGGTCAAGGTATGTGTAAAAATACCAGGAAATATTGTTTTCCTCCTTATCTTTGTCTGAGTGGCAGAGTGAACACCTGAAGAAACAGGAAACTTTTCTCTTCATAGGGCATTTCTTTTTATTTTGTTCTGCTTCCTTCAGACTGCCTGCTCAGTCTCTCATGTGTAGGAGACAACCATGGTTCCTTCTGAATTAGTTCTCACCACACACTTTCATGAGGGGGCCTGATTTTCAGCACACAGAGCTGATTGTCTTTAACATTTACTCTGAGCAACTTGGGCAGCAGCTGTTCCGTAAATGCTATAGTCTTTATTTCTGTCCTTATGGAAATGCAGGAACATTCTTCTGCCTGTGACATGCCTGCCATAAGACAGGAGGCTCTGGGGGAAAAGTGTAGCTTGGATCCTCTCCCTGCAAAAGTGCTCAAAGCAAAGGCTGTCAGGTGGATACTCAGGAGGGAAATATTTCTGGAGGAAAAGACACAAACTCGGGATTCTTCTTGTTTTTACACTGATCTTTTCCAGACTTGACAATTTCCAAACAATCTCCAGAGCAAACCACAGATATTATGGCAAAATACCTCCACAGTGTACTGAGTTGACCTGTCTTGCAAAATAAAAAATTACCTTTTGCACAATTAAAGACACATAAAAAGGTAAAGTTAAAGATGTGACTTTCTACAAAACCTCCTCTTGCTGGTATTGCCATCTAGGTGAATTTTAAGTCTCTTTTTTTTTTATCAAACAAGATTTCAATCTCAAGAGCTAGCAACAACTTTTCCCTGTACTCTGAAGAGCAATGTTGGAAAATTCTTTGTAAAAGTTAAGTTAGAAATGAAGTTGCCTCTAACAGGGCAGACGAAACTACTGTGACTTCACAGGGTTTTTGGGTGCGTGTTGGCCAAGTTTATACTATTCTTTTTCCATTGCTGTAAACATTGCACTGAAGTTCCTTTTAAGATCCAGGCAAAGTCTAATAGCACACTCAGCTATGCAGTAGCACTATAGGAGTGTGCTGAAAAATGGGGCAAAATGTCTTCCATTAAAAACAGAACTCTGAGGGAAAGGTTCCAGACTCTAGTGAAGCCATAAGGATTTGAGTTTATTCTGTCTCTCTGTATAATTACAGACAGGTAGACAGACTTAAATATCTGCATAGATGAAGATAGTAATTTTTTTTTACAAGCCAAATGGGCAAGTTCCTCTGTGCCACAAAAAACCAGATAAAACAAACCATCACTATGTGAGATGGAGCAGAAACCAGCTGGCATTTAGGAATTTTAAAAAGAGATTTCTGATCAGAAAAGTTGAGAAGGCAATGCAACTCCCACAACCAAAAAAAAAAATCTACATCTTCTGTTTTCAAACTGTGAGCCCCCATTATCTCTCTTTTCATGTCACATATGTATCACAAACTAAGCAAAAGCAGGAACAAAGGGAGTTACAGCTTTAATACCTTAGTATTTCACTGGAGGGAGGGCTAAGAAAAGCAAAAGGAATGCTGTTAATTATTTGCCTTTCTTCTAGTTCTATTCTAGTACTGTTGTGGGCTACTGTAAGTAAAAGAGGAAAAGGAGAATTTACTAAAGTAAAGCAAGCTCTGTTGTCACTAAGATCCACAAGCTCCTGAGAGATTCTGAAGGATTTCGACACCAATAGAGATAAGTAGAGGTGAAATGCAAATGTTTTGGGGAAAGCTATTACACAGAATTCAGGACAGCTTTAGGAAAGAGTGAAGGAAACTTGAGAAGGAACCCGATACTGAGGTGTGCAGTTGAAAAGCTGCGAGAAGAAGGGGTTATCCAGCAACTCTTTCTTTCCTGGCACATGAAGTCAGAGTGCCCCTTGATTGCAGTACTAATTAAGGGTTTCATTAGAGTTTCAAATGGAAGGTTACATTTCTTCTAAGCTGCGTGTGGAATCCTATCCTTTCAGTTTCTCCTGAAGACCTTCAGGATCATCAGCTGCCTTAAAGAAAAGATCCTGGAGCAAAAGAGAAAGTGCCGGGCATCCCTTTTCCTGTGCAGCTTTAAATGGCACAACACACATCCGTACTATGCTTCTTTTTTTCCAGCTGCATGTACCTTGACACTTTGGCTCTCTCGCTGAGCCCAGCTGGATCATTTTAATCTGGAAACAAAAGAGGAGAAAGCAGTTGCTCGGTTTCACATTCCCTTTGAAGGCTACTAACAACACCTTGTGAACAGGGGCTAGGAGTTTTCCTTTCAAACTAAACCTTGTTCTTTCTTTCAATCATGCAGAGTTCCTGAACCTAAACTGTATCAAGTGGAACTATTGGTCACAAAATGTGCACTCTCAGCCAGCTGTTGCACTCTGCACATTAACTCACACCTTGTGAAAAGCAACACACACCCTTGACTTATGCACATGGACCATCACAGTCCTTCACTCTTGCAGAGCCCAGCTTCAAAACTCACAATGTCCAGCTACTGCTCCCAGCCCAAAGCTCCTAGAACAAAAAGTAAGCGCTGGCCTTCATTTTCTCCTCGCAGGTTTTAAAGTGCAGCACACCCAGGTCTGTGCGTTCAGCTCTAGGGACCCTCAGCCACGTTCAGTCTCACAGAGTCCAGTTACAAAGCTAAGAACGTTCACAGTTGGTCCCACAGAAGGAGTTGTAGAAGAAAGAGGCAGGGCTGGAATTCACTTTCCTTTTGCAGCCTATAAACTGCACAGCCAACAGTGAGACGATTCGTCTTCCTTTACATGCAGAATCACATGTCCCTTCCTTCTATGCGGAATCACATCCTTTCAGCCTCGAAGAGAGCATCCACAACAGAACCCTTACACCGACTGCTCTCACAGGAATGGAGCCGGGACAGAAAAGCGCTTGGCTTTTTCCTGGGCGCTGTCACGAAATGAACCACACGATGGCGGTGTGGACTTGCAGAAGAAGAAACCGCACCTCACCTATCTGTACTACCGAAAGTGCAGATCCAGATTGAAATCACCACTGCGCTCAAACCAGCTGTCAGGACAAATGATTTCGCTGCTCTCCCGAGTACAAACTCTTATTTGCCCCACACTCAAACGGCAACACGAACTCCTTTACGCTAATACATTTTTTCATCCTCGCAGAGCTCAGCTACAAACTTGAAACCATCCGGCAAAAACAGAGCTCACAAAAGTGTCAGCTGAGAATGCCTACAGTTTCAGCTACACCCAAAGAACTGCTCTTCACATGCTTAATTCGGCATGTGGTTTCTACTTCTCAGAGGTGGCCTTCTGAAATTTTGGCAGTGCACTTATTTTGGACAAGGTAAGCAGCTATGCTCAGGATTGGTGCACAGCTGATAGAGTGCCCAAGTCAAGTAATGCCCAGTAACAGTGTTCTGGCACTTTTGTGTGGGCTCAATTCCTGGATGTTTTCTGTTCTGGAAGAGGGGATCCTATTTCTTTTGAGATGGGCTTATAGTTCTTCTCTTTGGCACGAAACCAATTTTGGATCCCCAGATTGGGTCATCTTAGTGAAATTTAATGGCTTTCCTAATAGGCAGTTCTGTTGGTTAGAGCTGTTGAACTGTTCCAGTGGGAAGGCAAAAGCCGAGCTGTCGAGCTTTCTGTCCTGGTACCTTTAGTGTGTGAGCAGTGCCAGGCACGAGTCAATTGGATCCTGGCTCTGTGAGACTGAAGGGTTATGATGGTTCATAGAGCTGATAAGGGAAGTGCAGATAGCCAAGGGTGTGTGCTGCTAGTTGTTTGGGTGCCATTGAAGTTGCAGGCAGACAGAGCTTTCTCACCTGGCACTTTGGTGAGCTCTGGTTTTGCCAGATGGTTTCAAGTTTGTAGCTGGACTCTGTGAGAGTGAAAACATTTATTAGCACAGAGGAGTTCGTGTTGTCGTTTGAGCGTGGCGCAAATAAGAACTTGTACTTGGAAGGGGGAGATCAGCGACATCTTTTTGTCCTGACACAGTGGATTTGAAAGCAGTGATTTTTTCAGCTTGGCTACGCACTTGGGGTGGTTGAGAGCAAGGCCAGGAGCGTTTCCTTGAGCAAGCCCACACCGCCATCGTGTGTTTGGTTTTATGAGCGCTGACTGTGCCCAGGAAAAAGCCAAGCGCCCTTCTGGCCCGGCCCCATTCGTGTGGGGCAGTCAGTGTGAGAGCTCCGCTGTGCGTCCTGGCTCTTGGGAGGCTGATCCTGCATAGAGCTGGGAAGGAGAACGAAAAGTCTCATTCTTGGCTGTGCAGCTGAAAGGTAGAAAAAAGAAAAGTGAATTCGAGCATGGGCTCTTTCTTTTAGAACGTTTTCTGTGGGACCAGCTGCTCAATGTATAACTCGCACCCATTGAACTCCATGAAACTCCCTGGAAATACACACTTTCCGTCAAGCTCTGTGTGCCACACTACTCTCTCATTCTAGCAGATCCCGAACACTTTACAAAAGTCCGGCAGCTGCTCCCAAACAAAAAGCCCTAGAACAAAAGGCCAGTGCTGGCCTTCATCCTCCCCTTGCCGTCTGTAAACCAGGCCAAACACAAGGGTGATTCTCGCTTTCCTTCTCAGCTGTGCATAGATAGCATCACACCCGTCACTAACCCGAAGCGTTTCAACCTGCACGTGGGGGTCGGGCTCTGCTCCCAGGGAACGAGGCACAGGACAAGAGGAGACGGCCCCAAGCTGCGCTAGGAGAGGCTCGAGTTGGACATCTCGAAGAATTTCTTCACTAAAAGAATTCTTTCTTGGACATTGGAATGGGCTGCCCGGGCTGGTGGTGGAGTTACCCTTCCTAGAGATACCGTTACACTCTGAGGTGTTTACGGAAACAGCGGAGGCACCACTCAGTGCCATCACCTGGGTGACAGAGCACTACTGGGTCACAAATGACCCCCACGCTCTCTCCCACGCTAATGAACTCCGTGACTTTTTAATTGGCAGCCCCTGAGAGCCCCTGAAGGCCCCCGCGGCCCCGCCTTGCGCAGCCGCGCTGCGCCCGCGGCCCCGCGCACGCGCCGCCCCGCCCGCGGAAGACGCAAGATGGCGGCGGCGGCGCGCTGCGCCCGCGGGCTGCGGCTGCCAAGGGCAGGGGAGTGTCAGCCCCTCACGGCCCCGGCCCGGCCGCAGCGCTCCCACCGCGCCTCAGGGAGCTCGGCCCGTCCGTGCCGCTCTGCCCCAGCCTGGGACGGGCTCGGCTCCCGGCTCTGCGCGAGGGGAGCTCGCACCGCAGCGGCTGGAAAGGAGCTGCCGAAATTTTTTCTAGGGGCGCGGAAATGATCGTGTTTCTGCCTCCCTTCTCCTTAGGGAACTACGGGTTGGAGCACAAAGGGCTTGGGATGGAGCTGGGGGTGTCGCGCTGGGGCTGTCACTGCCCTGTAAGCTGAAAGTTTGGATTCCTTTTGCCTTTCTTAGGTGACTTTGACCTTTTGGCCATGATCTGTAATGAAGTTCAGCTACCAATATTATATTTAAAGCGTGTATTTGGCTCTTTGCCCCCGTTTAAATTTGTTGTGCCCACACTCTTCAGTTGAGTAACATGGGAGATGGCAAACGGGTTTTGTTGGTAAAGGAGAGGGAGGAATTTAATTTCCTTTTAATGGGAGCAGTGTGTCCTTTATTTACCTAAGTGTCTGTCAGACTGCCTTTCAGGACAAAATGGGAGATGTTGTCTCTTTTTCTAGTTTGTGGGGTTGGGAGAGAACAGGGATAGACAAACTTTTGGGTAGAGAAAAAGGTACTTTGGATTCACTGTGGATATTTGAGCTTTAATTCATAGGATGACAGAATGATTGGCATTGGAAGGGACCTTAAGGATCATCTGGTTCCAACCCTCCTGCCACGGGCAGGGACACCTTCTACTATCCCAGGTTGCTCCGAGCCCCATCCAACCTGGCCTGGGACACTGCCAGGGAGGGGGCAGCCACAGCTTCTCTGGAAAATGGAATTTGAAGCAGGTTTACAGTAGTGGTTGGGCATATAACCATAGCTGGCGATGATTTATGGCAGACAGAGCTCATAGCTATGGAACAAGGAAAGGTGTTCCTCACTAAACACCTTCCAGTGTAAGGCAAGCACAACAGGTGCGTACCCGAAGGTGGGAGAATACAAAACAGTAGTTAGGTATTATTTGTTAGTATGACAATGATAGCATTATGAAGAGCCTGCCACCAATAATTTTTTCAGAAATAACAGCAAAAAAGCCCCTGAGTAGTTGAAAAATACACATTTTTATTTATATTTAACTTTCATAGTGTTCTTATATAGGTTGATCTGTTTAATTATACTTTTTCCAATGGCTGCTCACAGTGGACTGAAATTTTGTTGCATGTAGGGTTTCTTTTGTAAGAACTGAAGGTTGTTCCTGTCTAAAAGTAACAGAGGCAATTTTAATTTTATGAATATGACTGTTGTGTATTTTAATTTTTTTCATAAACCTTTAGAGAAGTGTAGGTAAGCCAAGTGTTGAGGAGTATGTCTCATTAAACTTTCTCTTCACCACTTCAGCATACCACATACTGTTTTGTTTTGGGTTTTTTTTGGACATTTAAAGGAATCTTGCTGGTTATAAAGAACCCAAACGTTTTTCTGTGACTCTGTGTTTCCTAAAAAATAAATTCAATAACAAACCCCTAGTTATTAGGAAAGCACAAGAATGGGTGAAGACACTGGAGTATTTTTCCCTACGTTCTCGTCGTTGGTCTTGAGCTCTCTGTTTCAGTGATGGAAAGGTCCCTTGAAGACAGAAACCCTACCCAGTTTAAGCTTGGGCCTGTTTTGTAGGAGAGATGCCTTTTAGGAAGTCATGTACCTACCTTTAAAGTACAAAATACCTTACTTTGTGCTGTTTCTATCTGCCAACTGAAGTATGATTTCCAGCACAGTATAAAAAGTTGAAAAGTTCAAGGCTGTATGTGTTATTTATTTACTTAAGTGGCTGTCAGACTGCCTTTCAGGAGAAAATGGGAGATGCAATACCTTTACCAGTTTGTGGGGTATGGAGAGAATAGGGATAGACAGACTTTTGGGTAGAGAAGAACCTCCTTCAGGCACTGAAATCTGGTTGGATTTTCTGGTTTGAGTTTTGCCAGCTGATATGACAAAATATAATTTATGCCTCAACATACCCTGTCCTTTTGGTCTTCTGGACATTGTGGCTGCAGAGTCAGTGCCCTTGTGTAACTGGTAATTCCAACCACGTTGGGATAAAACCTTCTTCAGTGTGCAGGTGTCACCTTCCACTATCCCAGGTAGCTCCAAGCCCTGTCCAGCCTGGCCTTGGACACTGCCAGGGATGGGGCAGCCACAGCTCCTCTGGGCAACCTGTGCCAGGGCCTCCCCACCCTCACAGGGAGGAATTTCTTCTTGATATCCAATGTAACCCTGCTCTCTGTCAGTGTGAAGCCATTCCCCCTTGTCCTGTCACCACATGCTCTTGTGTATCAGTATCCTAATGATGTCCTGTTTCCATGGCTCCCAAGTTTTCCTAGCTCCTCGAGGAAAGGAGCAGCTTTGAGGCAGTATCCCATACATCATGGATCTGGGTCTTTGCATCCCTCCCTATCTCCTTACTCCAGAGTTATGGTACAGGAGAATTGCTTCCTTTGCTATATTTTGTATTTTTACTGAGTATTCTTTACGTGCTTCACCCTAAACTCACAGTAAGCTTTACTTGTTAAGAACTGATAACCTTTGTCTGCCCCTTCCCTGTCTCAGTTTGGTCCTTGACTTTACCAACAACTTCTGAGATCTGCTCCCCTCTGATCTCTCCAGATATCTCTGAAACAGCCCATCAGGAGTCTCCACATGGTATATTGGAGAAAAAGGACCTGTGATGAGAAAACCAACATAAGCTGTAAGTTAGCAGTGCCGAATCCCAATTCATGTCCCAAACTCTCTCCTGTTCCATGCAGGCCATGGAGTTTCTGTCCTGACTGCAGCACCGTCGGTGTTGCAGCAGCACCGGCAGGTCCATCACGCCGTGATCCCTCATGGGAGAAGTGGAAGATCCTCTGTCAGTGGCATTGTGGCCACTGTCTTCGGAGCCACAGGTTTCCTGGGACGATACGTTGTCAACCGCTTAGGTAATGCTGACCAGGAGTACTAATTAAAAGAACTACCAAAAAAATGTTTAACGAAACTAATTAGGCTTTAGGTAGCAGGTTGACGTAGAAGTTCCTGGCATTTTGGGTCTTAAAAGTGTTCTGCAGAATGTTCGGTCTGCTGAAGTTCCAGCATGTGACGAGTAGTAAAAAGTGTTTTAATCAAGGAGATTTTGGAGCTTTTGAAGGTTAAAGTCATTAAAAGAAGTCTTACTCCTCTGTAAAATGCAAATCTGAGGAGAGGCACAGCATGTATTTGATTCTTCTGGTTTTAGCCTTATTAGGACATTTTTCAGGAGTTTGATTGGAATTCTTTAAAATTGTCCTTTTGAATTTAAATTTTGGAAAATAACCCTTGCTGCTTTTTTCCCCTTCTTCTTTTCATGCAACTTAAAAAATGTAAATATCCTTGTATATGTTCCATTTTTTGAGTATTTTGCTGTGTTTATAGGACACACCATTTTTGTTGTTGTTTGTTAACAAGCTTCGATATTTTGTCTCACAAGCCTAAATATTAAAGACAGAATCCTGTTTAAGAATTCCAGTTAGGTAGGTTCAAGAACCTTAGTTCTGTTCTACTTTTAGCTTTGCAGATAGGCATCCAAGATACCTATGTCTAATTGTAGTGCTTTAATGCCAGGAGAAAAAAGGGAGCTTTGTTTATTTAGAAGTTAATCTACTCAAAGTTTGAGCTAAATGAAGCTTTGGGGGTTTTGTGGCCCTTTAGGTCGCATTGGCTCTCAAGTCATCATCCCCTACCGCTGTGATCAGTATGACCTGATGTACCTGCGGCCCATGGGTGACCTGGGACAGCTTCTCTTCATGGTGAGTCTGGCTTCAGATCAAACACAAACCCCTGGCTACACAAGGCAGCCTGGTAATCCTTCTCAAAGACACCACTCAAGCTGTTGTTTAGCCTCTAAATGGCAACGTTATGAAAGAGCTTGCTTTGATGATGCCTATTTACACGTTATCTCATCTTGTTCCCGTTTGATGCTCTGCTTGCAGGAGTGGGACTGTAGGGACAAAGACTCCATCCGAAGAGCCGTGGAACACAGCAATGTGGTCATTAATCTTATTGGAAAGGAATGGGAAACAAAGTAATTTTCGTTTTTTTTCCTTTTCCTGTATACGATAGAATTGTACCAGGTATTGTAGCCATGTTTTACAGCGTGTGTGTGCAGTGATGCTGCCATTGTTCTTGGCTTCTGTGATAAAGGCAACCCCAAAATTTTGCATATAAAATTTCTTTAAATGGTTAGCTCCAGTCCTGGTTGTGACCTACTCTGGAAAAATGCATTCGTTCCAGAATTTTCCAGTGTACAACTTCTGTTATGTCAGAAAGTTCAGATGTGCTACTTTCACACACCTCATAGGTGTTCCCTGAGTGCCTTCCTTTGGATGACAGAGCCTCAACAGCCTCACCATTTTCTTATGTTTATATTTACATTGACATTTTATTTATATTAAAATAATATTTAAATTAATATTTACATTATTACAGAAGTAAGATTTTATCCTGCCACTTGGACATAGTGATGAGTTGTAGCCTGCTAGAATATACCATGATCAAACAGGAATAGATGATGGAGAGTCCCTAAGATTATGACTACTAACATGATTCCTTGATAGAATTTTGGCACAGACAATATAAGTTCCAGAAGCATTTTTTAGTAATAGTTCCTAAGTATAGTTCCTTTTTGAAATCCATTTAAAAATTCCCTTATGTGTTTTAGGTTAAAAATACCTGTAAAAAGCCTCCTTGTCTGTGTGTTCACGCAATTATGTCCACTTTATTTAAAGCCTTGTGCAGAGCTACCAGACAAAAATTTAATGGTGAGATTTGCCTTTATATGGTGCATAATTTTGGTCTTACAGTAGACAGACACAAATACAGATATCAGTTTCATCTCTGTTTACAAACCTAATGCTTTTGTTGCCTTTTTTTTTTATTAATAGCTATTTGATTTTCAAAATTTCTGGACTTGTGTAAAAATTATGATTTATATGAAAGACAGTTTCTTTTATTGTTAAAAGGAAGTGTGAGGACAACAGCAGGAAGTTTCATTCTAGGTAAAAATCCCCAAACCTTGTTCTCTGGACAGTTCCAGTAGATTCAAACAGACAAGTCTTGGTCCATGTTCAAAACTTTTGGACATTACAGAACTTAACCACTGTGTGGTACCAATGTTTTAATCACATATTTTATGCCTATGGGTACCAATGGTGGTGCTGAAACCCTGAGATCAAGTTCTCTGGTTTGTTAAACACGAGGTCAGAGTAACCATTGTAATCATCCCAGAGCCTGTGAAAAACTTGGGCAGGAAGAAAAGTAAGATTCGATGGAGAGAACAGGGAAAAAAGCAAAGCCTGCCATGAAATACTTTCCTCCTTGCCTTGTACTCATGTCCAGGCTCCTCTGTGTGTACTGTGTTGTTTGAAACTCCATGGTTACAGGAGGGATGTTGTTCATTCTTGTGTGTTTCTGAATCTATTTTGGTGAGCAGAACAGAAGTGATGGTTCCCAGGATCAGATTAGTTATTGAGGGCTCAAAAATAACTTTGTATTTTTAAGGCTTTCTTTGGACTCCAGTGGGATCTGAAGAGCTGTGGGAGGAGATAAGGACACAGAGAGAGGTGTTTGGATAAGACATTTGTTGCCCAAAGCAAATGGTCCAGATGCAGGGGTGCTTACAGGGACAATATAATGACATGAGCAGCCAATTCTCTTTCTTGCAGTATTGGGATAGTTGGAAAGAATTTTGGGATTGTTGCCAGCCTATAATGTCAGTTCTGCTTGGCAACAGAGCTTCTGTGTTGTTCTTGATCAGATACCAAACTGGTTTACAGTATAACCCCCTAATTTAGGCCCCTTGAATGTCATACAGGGAGGGGAAGATTTCTTCTTGCTTCTCCTAGAAGTACCTTTCAGCTCTGAAATGGTTCTAAATGCTCTCACAAATTTTTTTTCCATTTGCATGAGCACCTCTGTGTTCTCTGGTTTGTTTTTGTCTGCTTCCCCTGTGCCAAGCATCTGCCCTGACTTGTGCTGCTCAGAAATTTTGAGCTTCTTTGTAGTGTAATTAAGTGTGTCAAATCAAGGCAAAGTTTGAACAGGTTTTCTGAAAACACAGCCTTGCACGGAGTTCAAGATGCAGGAGTGCTTCTCTCAATAAAAATAACCTGTTTTCACTTTCACTGGGAGTTTTGTATTTGTCACAGACAAGTGGGCAAGAGGATTTTTCATACTGATTTAATCTCACCTGGTGAAAAAGCAGAGAAGCTAAAATTGAAGATTACAGTTGCAATTTCACTTGCCTCTGATTTTTTTTATTTGAAGAGTCCATCATGAAGAGAAATTTTGTTTCTAACAAAGAGTGTCAGTATAGGTTTGTGATAATACACTCGAGTAATACGTAATGATTGCTTTTTGGCCGATTGGCAGTCATTGTTGATTGCTCTTAAAGTAACATTTGGGTTTTCCCTTGCTTTAGAAACTTCAGATTTGAAGATGAATTTGTAACTATTCCTCAAAGTATCGCACAGATAAGTAAGGAAGCCGGTGTGGAAAAATTCATTCATATCTCTCACCTGAATGCTAATATGAAGAGTCCTTCCAAATACCTCAGGAACAAAGTAAGTCTGAATCCACTTAAAAACATTACCTTAGAATGTACTTTGTGTTTGGTTTGGGTGTGTTTTTTATCCCCAGCTGGGTCAGTTTGAAGGAAATCAGTGTATGAATTTACTAAAGACTGTTTCTGCAGCTGAGAACTGTTTGGACTTTCTGTGAGACCTTTATCTTAGTGCAGCATCTCAAGGATCTTTCAGTTCTGTAGCCAAGGATGCATCCACTATGAAAGGCATCCACTTCTGCTTGGTTCTAATGAATGTGTTTGTTTTAATTGACAGGCTGTTGGAGAGGAGGTAGTGAGGGAAGAATTTCCAGATGCTGTAATTCTGAAGCCCTCTGAGATGTTTGGGAGAGAGGACCGATTTCTCAATCATTATGCAAGTATGTACTCTTGGAATAATAAACCCATGCATGATTTGTGCAACTGCCTGTAGAGAACAGAGAGAAAATGGGATTTGCTTCTGAAAAGCAGACAGGTTTTTATCAGGAATGTGTGGGAAACATAAAAGCATAATAAATTCTCACCTCTTGACAGAATTATTTCTCAATCTAGTTAGATGTTGCTCTTTGTTTTTATTTTTGTAATCATTCTGTTTTGAGGGGGGGTGTGTACTACTGGGTTATTTATTTAGATTATTCTCACCTGAGGTCTGATCATCTTAACCCTCAAAGTAGTTTGTCAAGCTGGTCAAATGTAAAAATCCTCCTGAGTTGTTTTGGGCTCAGAAGCTCCAATAATGTCTGATGGATCACTGACAAAATTGCTACACAGGATAGAATGGAACCGGTTTCTGTCTTGCAAAGTTGAGATATGTCTGAGCCACTCTAACTAAACAGCAAATCCAGCCTTCCCATTGCTGTTAATGCAGAAATTAAATGTGTGCTGAAAAAAAATGTTGCTGCAATTGTCTGGGAATTCTTCCCAATTCTATTTTTTTTTTAAACTGAAGTCAATTTTCAGAGGAGCTCCACACTCAGTGTGGTGTAAAATGTCTTGGTTATTCTGGTACTGAAAGGATTCCCAGATTTTCTCTTTTTTTCCGTCAGACATGCGCTGGTTTGGTGGTGTGCCTCTTATTGCTCTGGGCAAAAAAACAGTCAAGCAACCAGTCTATGTAAGTTTTCAATAAAATCCCAATCCCAGATCCTCAGTGGGTGGATGTGTTGGTCTGTAAACCACCTCTAAAAGAGGAGTGTGTGCATGTATTCCTGTTTTCTCTTGGCAACTGTCTGAATTTGTTCCTCGCAGGTGGTTGATGTAGCAAAGGCAATTATTAATGCAATTAAGAATCCTGATGCAAAAGGAAAAACATACGCCTTGCCTGGGTAGGTCATGTTTTCTGATTCTAATTAACTGTAGTACTTCTTTTTGGTGTCATTTTTTGGCATGCTGCACAGTACATTTAATTTCTCCATCCATGCACAGAGTTTGAGCTGCAATAAATTCCACCTCCTTTTTGGGAGGAAAAATGGCTCAAGTTGTTATTGTGAGTACTCTGAAAATCCTAGTCTGGGCCCCATTGCATTTCATGGGATGAGTGTGCACACAAAGAAATAGGCATCTTGGGAAACGTGCTAGACAACATGGATTTGGGGGAAATTCTGGTGAAACTGTGTGGAAACCACGTGGGATTAGAATGGGTTAGAGGCAGTGGATCTACAGTTAGAGACTGGATTTACAGCTTGCCCAGAGAAGCTGTGGCTGCCCCATCCCTGGAAGGGTTCCAGGCCAGGTTGGATGGGGCTCTGAGCACCTTGGGATGGTGGAATGTGTCCCTGCCCATGGCAGGGGTTTGGAACTGGGTGTTCTTTAAGGTCCCGTCCAACCCAAACCATTTTATACTTCTCTGATCTCTCAGAACTTTTCTGGAGAACATGTCAGTTGAAGGCTCAGTTTTCATGCCTGTAACCTCAGATGTTGGCATCTTGGGATCTTGGGTTTATCAAACTGCTCAACAGTGTGCTCTTGAGGTGTCATGGAGCTTTTCAGAATGTTCTGGAATAGCACCAAATTGCCTGGAAAGCCAAGGGAGATACCTGACACCTCAGTCTGAGCTCTCTAGAGAACCAAGGCAGAACCTGAACAAGAAAGGAATGGGAATTCCCAATGGTTTATGTTACTCTTTGGCAGGTGAATGGGAGACTGACTGCTTCCTTCTCTCCATCTTGAGAGGGGAGAGTGCATTTTTTGGGCAATTCGTCTTAGCTTCTTCCTCTTGTTTTAAATAGAGCAATACATTCTTGTATTGAGTATACTTCACTTGTATCAAGTAAGGGCAAGTGAATCAATTTCCCTGCCGCCATTTCCTACCAAAGATGGGATGTCTTGTTAAGAAAGCATCCTTAATTCTCCACTTGCTTTCTGGCTTCCAAGTGGGCTTGTACAAACTCCCGTCACAGTGCTGGAAACCTTGAGTTTCAGAGTTGGAGTCAGCATGGAGGAGGCACATTAAGGTGTGCTTTCAGACCACACAGAATACACTTCCTCCGGTGTGGTTGTGGTGGGTTAGCCTTGGCCAGCAGCCAAATGCCCACTGTTTCTCTCTGCCACCTCTCCATGCTTTTCCCCAGCTCCAGGATGGGCCCTTCCACAGGCTGCAGTCCTCCAAGGTAAACCTGCTCCCTGTGAGCCACAGGGGAATCTCTGCTGACAAATTATCTGGATTGAAGAAACAGGCTTTTTGTAGCCTTGGGGGTGGAGGGTTTTAAATTGTTTTTTTTTTTCTCTTACTACAAGTATTGAAGTGTAGCTGGCTGAGGTATGATGTTTGCTGCTTTCCCTTTCAGCCCTCAGCGGTACCTCCTGTATGACATGGTCGAGTACATCTACGCCGTCTCCCACCACCCCTTCATTCCCTACCCGCTGCCACGGCCTCTCTACCAGTAAGTGGGACCCTACTTCAGTAAGCTCTTGGCAGCACAGAAGCATAAATACCTGGTGCATGAGTTATTTACTCTGCCCAGTTGTTATTTAACGTGGTGGGGTTGCAGAAGTTGCCTTTCCTGAGGTACTTGTTAGCCAGTTTTGAGCCTTCAGCCCGGGGACAGGCCTGCATTTGATGAGCTGGTACATGAAATGCTTGCCTGTAGTGAGCTTAACATAGCTGTTCATTCCAGAGTCATTTCTCCATGGCATCTAGGGACAGGATGAGAGGACATAGCCTCAAGCTGCACCACAGGAGGCTCAGGTTGGACATCAGGAAGAATTTCTTCACAGGAAGGGTGGTGGAACATTGGATTGGGCTGCCCAGGGAGGTGTTGAAGAAACAACTGGACGTGGCACTCAGTGCTCTAGTCTGGTTGAGAAGGTGTTGATCAGCAAAGGCTGGACTTGATCATACTGGAAGTGTTTTCCAGCCTAAGTGATTCTGTGATTGAATGGCTTTGCTGACTCAAGAAGTAGCAAAAGGTCCTAATTTGATAAAATTAGTAGCAAACTGAATGATTTTTAATAACAGCACAGGGAAAATCTGTGTGAATGTTGCTGACTGCAGGCCCTGACAGATTTTTGTGCACAATCTTAAGTAACTGCTACTGCAAGCTGTCCTTCCAGTCTGGTAAGCACTGCCACCCTGGAAGCAGAGGAGGGGTAAAAGGTGGGTGTGGGCACAGGCTGACTTTCTAGTTCAGTCCTTTGTATGGATTGGAGTCAGTGTTGGAGGTAAGTTTGTACTGGGATCCTGGCCTGACAGTTTGAGCAGTGTGCTTGTGAGCAAGCATTTCTTTGTGATAGGAGAGCAGCGACATCTTTAGAAGATGGTGCTAAATGGGGAGGCAAGAAGGGAAAGGTGAAGCATCACTTCAGCTGACTACAGCAGGCTGTTCACGTGCACCGAGTAGGAACAGCGCGTGAAAAAGATCAGTATAAATCTGAGCCTGGGCCTGATCCTTAGGGAATAATCACATCTTTTTGAAGAGCTACCCCAAACAGTAAATGCCGTTTCAGAAGTTGCCCTCAGCATGATGGAGCTGTGTTATTATTTGGCATCCTGGTCCTCCTCATTTTTAGTACAATGCAATTTAACGAGCGAAATCAGTCACCAGAGTTAGAACCCTCCTGCCTGTAGGACTCAGCACTGGATCCATGGAAGTGCTGATGAATAATGATTAGAACATCCTAAACTGTTGTGGCTGTTCCTGTATTGGCTGCAAGAGGCACCAGGTTATACCATGGCTCAGCTGACCCAGAGCAGCTTGTTGAAAAGGTGCTGTGTGGGTGCTTCTTAGTTTTATTCACATTTGCTGCAGTCCATGTTATGCTTTTTTATTTATGGGCTAAACTAGGTGATATTTCATATTTTTGAGAAAAGAATGCACCTAAAAGGCAGATGAGCCTGGTTGTGTTTATGTGCAGTAACTCAGTGACACCCTAATCTGCCAGGTGAGCACTTCAGCAAGAGGTTCTACCTGTTCAGTAAGAGCTTCTGCTGTTGGTCCTGAGACACTGAGCAAGAGCTGTAGCATTATTTTCTTTTCCCTGACAGATTTCCTTTCTTTCAAGGGAAACTTCATTTCTGAAAACTGCAGATATCCCAGTCCTCACCCCTTTTTATAGATTGCTCCAGATTCCACCAGCTTGTTTGTGTGGCTGATAACTCATTTAGTTGTCAGCAAGTGTGTTTTCTCCTGGAGGCATTGAATCCAACTTCGTGACTAATTGGATTGCTGCCTACACTGGCAGGGAACAGAGTTTGGATGAAAGGCAGGGGCAAGACTGAGCCCTCTGGTGTGTGGGGAATTGGATGTGGGGTTTACTTTCCCCACCCGCTAACTCTTATTTTAACTTCTAGAGATCTGCTTGTCCATTCCATCCAAAGTAAAATAATATGAGATCCAATAATTCAGGAACAGTTTATTACCAGAAACACAACTAGGAACTTGGTAGCTGGCACATTCAGTGCTTTAATGAACTCAGAGCTTGCATGAAGAGCTTCAGAAGAAGCTCTTGCTCGCTGTCTATTAAGTTTGAAGTAATTTTTACCAGATATTGTATCTGTGTATCTGGATAAATGACTGCACTTCTGCAATATTTCTTCTGTTCACAGTTTGGTTGCAAGATTCTTTGAGATGAATCCATTTGAGCCGTGGTTGACACGGGACAAGGTGGATCGGGTAAGTGTGGGACCAGCCAAAAATCCTTCTTGGGAAATGTTTCATTGTGTGTTTGTAACTCCTACTTGTAGTTTTGCATTCCCAAAAAAACATGGAATTGGAAACAGCCAAAAGTAGAGGTTGGATGAGCAAAATGATGGGGGGCAGTGCTCCCCACTCTTAGTCAGTTTATGTGCCTCTAGATGCACCAAAATCACTTCCATCATCCAGAAAAATGTGTTTTTAGCAGCTGAAGTTGAACTGACACCCTGCACACATTCCAAAATCTCACTTAACATTCAAGTGTTTCTTGGGAGAATGTTGCCACTTCATGTTTATTCCTGACTTCTCAGAGTGTTTCAGTGGAGGTGGAGAAATAAGTTGCAAGAAGCGAACTGCAAGCAAGGAAAAAGTAGGAATTGGCAAGTATTAATGTCAAAATTTGGCGTATGTGTAGGCTAGCAAAGATAGTCATGTACATTCTCTAAACTTTCTGCTTTCTGAATTATGGAGTGACTCTCCCAACTGTTTTGCAGCATTGGAATTTCAATATATTTTGTTATAACATAGTATCAGTAGACTACCTTGGTTGTTCCCCAGGATAGAATTGTAACGTCTCCAACAATCTTCCAGCTGCCCTTGTAGTTTCTTGAGTTACATTTCATAAAATGAGCCTGCACCAAATCACTAAAACTGCTGCAAGTCAGCTGTAGCATAGGTAGTGTAAGAGGGAGTTTCTCCATGTCACTTCTGGGTCTGATTGTTGCTCTTTCCAAGCTTTTCTTCCTTAAATAATGTATATAATATTAGATGTGTTTGACTTAAAAGACCTTTCAAGGAACAACAGCATAAGAGAAATCCCTGTTTTCTAAGGTTTAAGTCATATGGGTTGCATATATGGTAATAGAAATAACTATTTGTCCTTACAGAACCATGTTCTAAACCACAAACAGAGCAAAACAATCTACCAGAGGTGATAATTCAACACGCATTTTCTTGACAAAGCAGAATATCCATAATTTAAATTTAAGTATGCCCTTGAAGTTCTGCTTAATTTTGTGGTTGCAATGCAGTAACCTCTCTGATAATGTATGGAGAGAAAAGGAAGACACTTCTTGCATGTCTCACTGGTATTTATTCCTGAATTAAAGCCTGAAGGACTTTTTGCTGGATGCAGAATACCTGTACCTCCTGTTGAAGGTGTTGGTACTCAAGACCTTGTGTGATTATGCCACAGTTCTGTTTGAATCTTTCCTCCTCCCCTACTTCTTTTGGCAGGAGAATGATTGCATTGGATGTAATGCTGTTCATTTCAAGTCAATTATCTTTTTTTTTTTTTTCCTTACCCTCCCCTTTCTTGTTGAAGTTTCACACAACAGACATGAGATTTCCTGACCTTCCTGGTTTTGAAGAGCTGGGGATTGAACCAACCCCCCTGGAACAAAAAGCCATCGAAGTCCTGCGCCGTCACCGCAGGTTCCGCTGGTTGGATGCTGAGCTGGAGGAAGCAAAGCCAAAGACATATCCCATGTAACAGCTGGCAAGGGGGATACTCAGAGCTTCTTAAACTGCCTTTGGATGACCCAGCTTCTTTGGAGAACTGTGTACATACTGAGTAAAATGTATTAATCATGTAAACTGTATTTCACCAGTGTTGTCTTTTCAGTTAAGGGGGGGACTGTCACTGCAATGCAGATTTTCTGTCTGCCACAAAAGCAGATAACGTGGTTGCTTAGCTGGTGAGCACTGCAATGTTTTGGAGGTTGGGACTAGAGGGAATGTGCCTTAACACTTGGCCCTTTCTCCTTTGGCTCTCAAAGCAGATGTATCACTGTGCTTTAGGTGCTCAAATGATTTCAAGAGTGTTGCAGTACAGGACCAGGTTGCCCAGAACGTGCCCTTTCCAGTAGGGATTGCTGGTAATGCCACCTATTCAGATTGTGAGATCTCAGACAAAGCTCTGGTTTTAAGTTTTTGACTCTTCTGAACTTGATTTTCTGCCCTGAACACATCTCTTAAAGACAGTGCCAGCCTCCTTTCAGGGAGTTGTAGAGAGCCACAAGGTCTCCACTGAGCTGCCTTTTCTCCAGGTTAAACTCCCGCAGCTCCCTCAGCTGATTGCCATAGGCAAAAATCAGAATCTCTCACTCTTTCTGTATTGCCAAACTACTGTGAAACTCCTGGGCAAAGTGTTTCTCAGATTTCAAGAGCTTCCACATTTTGTTGTTCCACGTCAAAACTGCTGCTGCTAATGTTTACTCTGTGAGAAAGAGGTGGGCTCTTGTGATGGTGTGAGTTTTTTGATCCTGCCTTCGAAGGAAGTATTCAAATTGGCTCTCATGGATTGTTTATTTTTCTTTTGATAACGTAAGTTCAGTGCTTTTAAAATAAATCTGCCAGTTCAAAAGCTAGGACAAACTGGAAGTGAAGTGCCTGTTATTAGTAATTTGAGCCTCAACTTGTATTATTTTTGACTGCCAGCTTTTCTCTATCAGACCCTAACTGTAATCTCATTAGCACTCATTTGATAAGTGTGGCCCTGATCTTGATTTATTGCATGTTGCTCACATCCTGCTGTGAGAGCAGTCGTGTTCCTGAGCAGCTTCACAAGAGTACAGAGAGATGCAATTATCGCGTAGCTCTGCGTGGCTAACGAGCAGTTTCCATTTTCAGATGGCAAAGTGCTGCAGGAAAAGCTGGCAAGGGCAGTGTTGGAATGTGAGGTGCCAGTTCTGGGACTGTTTACCATGGTGCAGTGATTTATTTATTCCCCCCTCCCCACAGCTTTTCCAGTGGCACCCCAGAGCTCTCCTACAGGATCTTAATTCAGACAGCCATTAGAGAGTGGGAAAGGGGTGAATGTCCATGAGAAATTTACTTGAAGCAGCTGTTCCACATCAGGAATATGGGTAAAGTGGAGCATCACACCACAGTACTTAGCCTTACACAGCACTTCCCCTTCCCACCTTGCAGAAACTACACTGATTTCTTGTTAGTTACCCTTCTGAAGCAATTCCTTTATTTTGTGATACAGCCCTGAGTACAGAATTGCCATAATCCATAGAATTTCTAAGGTTGGAAAAGACCTCCAAGCTTGTTGAGTCCAATCTCTCACCACCCCCTTGACAATTACACCACAGTACTGAGTGCCACATCCAGTGGTTTCTTGAGCACCTCCAGGGATCGGGACTCTACAGTCTCCCTGGGCAGCCCCTTCCCAGTGCCTGACCACCCTTTCCATGAAGAAATTCTTCCTGATGCCCAACCTGACCCTCCCCTGGCACAGCTTAAGGCCGTTTCCTCTTGTCCCGTCCCTGTTCCCCAGGAGCAGCGCCTGACCCCGCCCTGGCTGCACCTTCCTGTCAGGGAGTTGTGCAGAGCCAGAAGGTTCCCCCTGAGCCTCCTTTTCTCCAGGCTGAGAAAAGCTTCTCCAGAAAAGGTTTCTCCAGTTGCTTAGAGGGCAGACTGTAATGACTGAGAGGAGCGCTCACGCAGGCAGTAATTATTCTGTAGTTTCCTCTCTCTCCCTGCTATTATTTCTTCTTCCTTTCCCTCTGCCCTAAGAAACGCACATGGATACGATTCTATGAAGTGAGGGAGATCAGAGGGCCCGTTATATTTAAAGTAATCCAAATTATGAATAATTCATGAGAATATTACTGCAACTTCATTGAGTTAGGGGAGCAGAAGGTGAAGGACACTGACAAAAGAGCAAAGGGAAGCTGGGGGCAGAGCTGAGAGCAGTGATGGTGTGCTCCTTATAATGGGTTATAGCCTGGGACTCACTCCCTAAGCACCATTCCTTCTTGAAAAGGCTTAGGAAGGTGGTAACAGCAGTTGGGCATGTTGCAAACTACAGGATGGAAATTGCCTTTCTCATGGTCACTAGGGAACGTCAGGGATTTTGTTGTTGGGATTCTGATTTGGAGCAGGGTATTGAGTTCACAGCTGGAGAAACATCTGTAGCAACGTGTGTACATTGCTTTAGCCCTATAGCCACAGCCTTGGCTTGCACTGAATCGCCAGTAGTCGGAGCTGCTGCTTAGCAAATCCTGATCCCGGTTTTCCACCCACCTTTTCCGGAATTTCCTTGCCCAGCATTCGTCCTCTGGGCTGCTACAACTGATTAAGAAGCCATTAAATCCCTCCCTTCAAAGTTTTTTGTATATACACATCCAAAGGGTAGCGTTCAACAGCTCACTGTCCTAATGGACATCGGGGACAAGTGGTGTCCCTCCGGAGTCCATACTGGCACCTGTGTTATTTAAAACCTTTTTTAATGATGTAGTCGAAGGGATCGAGTGCAGCCTCAGGAAGTTTGCAGATGACACTAAAGCAGCGTTGTCACACCTGAAGGACTGGATGCCGTCCAGAGGGACCTGGCACAGGTTGCCCAGAGAAGCTGTGGCTGCCCCATCCCTGGAAGTGTCCAAGGCCAGGCTGGATGGGGCTCTGAGCAACCTGGGATAGTGGAAGGTGTCCCTACCCATGGCAGGGGGCTGGAACTGGATTATCTTTACCCTTCCAACCCAGGCCATTCTGTGGTCTTGGCAATAGAGGATGCATGTTCCTTGCTTTAAAACCATTGAGTTCACTTGTCTCAAGGTTGTCCCCGAACCTGACTATTGCAAACCTCCTCTACATGGAGGAAATGCCTCTCAGCTTCTGGTCCCTGCCCAAAGCCGTCTGTACCACCATGTCTCCTCTATGGAAACTTGCTCTCTCAGAGATTTATGCCTTCCTGTTGCATTTAGTTGAAATCAGGCAGTGCTGGCACTGCTAGAGAAAACAGAGACCCGGTTCTGCCAGAGCAGCACCCCAGGTGCTGCAAGGGATTATTCCAACTGCCTGCATCTGAGGAGCCTTTCAGGTGTGCTCAGGTGTGGCTGGAGGGAAGATTGGGGGCAATGGTTAAACAAACTGCTTAAATCAGCCCTAGGTGGGGCTGAGGGGGACAGCTGCAGGGCGAGGAGTCAGTTTGGTTCTGGCAGTGGTGGTGGGGGGAGCTCCGGTGAGATGCTCATGGAGCTGCTGCTTCCCTTCAGCCAGCAGTGCCCGTGATAAGTCACTCTTCTGACTTTTTGCTCTACAAAATACTTGCCATGGGCTTTACAGAATCAAGAATGGGTGGTTTTGTGAGCTGGAGCTTCAGTGAGCAGCTGAAGGACTCTCCCCTGAAGACATCTAGTTTCTTCTGGGTTTGTGTCTTCTGGTTGGTTTCTCAGGTGTTTAACAGGGCATCAGTGCCTCATTTTGTCCCTGTTAAGGTGTTTGTGTTGTCTCTGTGCTATGGAATTAACTGGTGTGGAGGGCTTAAATTTATGGTTTAGTCTTTCTACAAGTGGGTAAAGTGCAGGTTTTGTTCTCTGTGAATTTGTTCCCTGTCTTTGGCCAACAGGACTTACTAATGGCAGGGTGGAGAATAGGAGCACATACACATTCTGTAGGTGTAATTTCCTTAGCAAGTTCACCTCTAGCTGATATTGCTGTCAATTAAAATAAAGCTGGTGCTGCCACTGCATTTTTTGAGCTTCTGAAGGCTGAGGGCAGCCTGGGCAAAGCAGGGGTTGTATCCCAAGAATGTGTCAGAGTGGTAATTTAGTAACACGACTGAGTGAAAATGAAAACAAAATATGTTTGCCTGTTTCCAGTTTTGCCAGCATTTTTCTTACCTGTTTCTCCCACGTTCATCCCCTGCTTTATACCCTTAAGTTGGACTTGGGGAGGAAAGAAAGTGCCACTCATTTTTCCATGTTTGTTACTCCCCAGACCACCTTATTCCTTTCTTTTTGCTGCCTTTAGATTTTTCCCAGCCTGCACCTCATTGCATTTATGAATCTTTAACAAAGGAAGAATAACCTCTTACATTCTTGTTTTTTCTTGAAAGAAGAAAAATCTAGCGATGCAGCATAAATTAAACAACAATCCCCTTCCCCATTAATTTTTTTTTACTGTAAATATTTGAAACTTTTCATGCTAGTCTTCAAAAACTGGCTTAAGTCTATTTGAAATTCCTAATCTAATTTACCCAGGCCACTGACTTCATTTTAGAACCACAGACTCATCATCCCTGGGCAACCTATCCCAATGTTTGATAACCCTTTCTGTGGAGAAATTCTTGCTGAAAAGGAAAAAAATCAGAAATGCAGAGGAAATGCTTTCCTCCTTGGCTGTGTGCTCAAGCTTGCTTGGCTTTACTGCATGTGCAGCAGGAACTCACCGTGGGAGGAAGATTTGAAAAGGAAAAAAAAAGGTTTTATTCTGTAGTGTCTGGTGGAATGGAAAGAAGAGCCAGTCTGGAGACAGGAGCTATTTAAGGGACTATTAACTGCCAGATTCTTTAAGGGGAAACTAAACCAGAGAACAGACAGAGTCATTTAATCTGTCACTAGGGGATTTGATTAGTTCTGACCAAACCTTGTGTGGTGAAATTGTGATAATCAATAGTAAAATAATTTTAAAAAACCCACGTTGCTTTCATTCACATCTTTTTTTGCTTGACTTCTCTAAAGTCAGGAGATAAATTTAGATTTACCTTTACATTTTCCTCCCTCTTTGTGAAACTGCAGCCCTGTTGAAACATCAAGTGTGCTTGTTATCAAAGGGGTACAGGGCCCTGCTTGCATCAAGTGCAATCCAGTCCGGGAGCAGTGACCAACATTGAGCCAAATTATTATTTGAATTTCATCTGTCTCGTGTCAAAAGCAATAGAAGAAAAATTGTAGTTTTCAGAAAGTTAGATGATTTACTATTGGTTTCACCTCTTTGTCACTGTTCCTGTCCACATCACAGCACAAGTTTTCCATTCCCATACTAAGTACAAGTAGGTCCCTTCATTCTCTGATTTAATTATTTTTTCTTTTTCTTTTTTTTTTTTTTTCTTATTTGGTTGGTGTTCCTGGGCTTTGTTGATGCTATTTAACCTGCTGTATACCTCTCTTCCTGCACCCATTTTCCAGTGCAGTGCATTTTGCATTAATTTTCTGGTACAGAGCCTGAGGTTTTTTTAAATATTCAGCAGACTGGGAGGCTTTTTGTGCTGAGATCCAGGTGAGGTGAGGACATCCACCAGCTTGGCAATTAATTACCAGCACTGAGAGGGTTAAAGGGCAGAGCTGCTCACGGTCAGCCACCCAAAAACCCTCAGGAAACTGCAAGACCAAAGATTGCCAAGGACAGGGAGGGTCCATCAATCCCACAGGGCAGATCAGGGTCGGATCCCATCCCTTGTGCCTGGAATCTGGGGCTTTGCATGGAGCTCCCTGCTTGAAACCAAGCACTGACAGTACCTGGGTGTTCAGCTCAACTTTCTGTAGCAAATGTGATTTCAGCATTTGTTTTATACTTCCCTGACACCAGCAGATTCTCTCTTCAGTTATCAGTCACGGCTGTAATCTCAGATTAGATTTCAAACCGTGTTTTTCCTGACTTTCGGGAGACTCGGCGTGACTTCGGAGCGTGTTTTCCCATCTGTTCCCTGTGAATTTACTTGGAGTCCCTAGTTCTCCCAGACTCCTCTCCCAGACAAGGCAAAATGGTACCTAGCAGTGTGTGTTTGCCTGCAGAATTCCCCAGAAATGTGCCATCTGTTTTCAAGTGCCTAAAGCAACAATGGTAATGGCAGCAGCTTTGAAGCCAAAACCACGTTTTACTTGAGCCCTGCTGTGGTGGACACACAGAGCTCTGAATTCAGTGTTAGGAATTCAGCTCTGAAATCAGTGCTGGCTTCTAATTCTGTTTGCATTCCTGTTGCAGTGGTTCAAAAGAGATTTGCAAATGTAGGTCAGTTCTGTGTGGATTATTTAACAGGAATTCTCGCTGGAAGTGTTATTTATGCAAGTGTCAGGGCTCAAATCTGGGAGCTCCGTGGTGTAATGGCACACATCCTCCAGCCAGTACTTCTGTGGGAAGGGGAGTTTGATAAAGGGGGAATTCTTGTTGTACACAGGCAGTTTGAGGACGTATTATCAATTTGCTATAATTCAAGGAGTAGTGATGCTGTGCTAGAGCTCTGCGCTGACAGCCACATCCAAAAAAGGCTGAGACAAATATTTACAAACCTGCATGAGTAACACCACAGCATTGCCCAAGTTTGTTTCTGCACCTCCTTTAGGCTTTGAATTTGTGTGTCTGCTGGGTTTTTTTTTGTTAAAGGGGTGCAGGTACCATTAGTGTGGATGAAATTAGCCTGGCTCCTTCTTCACCCCACCCTAAAAATGGTCCCTAAAGTGTTCAGCTCAGTCTGCATCGAGTTCCGTGTCTCTGGGACTGGCATGCGAGTCAGTTGGTTTAAGTAATAGCACACTGTGCTGCAATCTGCTGCATAATTATACACTTAATTAGATTCACAGTTTGCTACCTATGTCACACTGTGACAGGGCTTGCTGCTCTTTAGGGAGGGCAAAAAAAACCTCTTCTGCTTATAGCTCAGAAAAGCATCATAACAGTTGATTTTCTCCCTGAAGGTTTGAGTTCCTCTTCGAAGAACCTGCAGAACAGATTAAAGCTCAAGTAATTACTGTTTATTAAATGCCAGTGGTGAACACCCCCCAATTAAAACAGGCCTTTGGGCTTGCAGGGAAAAAGCCCTGAGAACAAGATGATGATGGCAAACAGAGCTGTGGGATAAGCAAGGAAATTTCAATGTGTGAGTTCTGAGGGAGCTGTGATTGTGAGATTGTACATAATACTGTGAGACCATCACAGAATGGCCTAGGTTGGAAGGGACCTTAAGGATCATCCAGTTCCACCCCCCTGCCATGGGCAGGGACACCTTCCACTATCCCAGGTTGCTCAGAGCCCCATCCAACCTGGCCTTGGACACTTCCAGGGATGGGGCAGCCACAGCTTCTCTGGGAAACCTGTGCCAGGGCCTCACCACCCTCACAGGGAACAATTTCTTCCCAATATCCCATCTAAACCTGCTCTGTCAGTGTGAAGCCATTGCCCCTTGTCCTGTCACTCCAGGCCCTTGTCAAGAGTCTCTCTCCATCTTTCCTGTGGGCTCCCTTCAGGCACTGCAAGGCCACAATGAGGTCAATATCTCATGAGGTGAATTGCCCCCTACTTCACACAGGGCAAACATGCTCTTACTTGTTATTCTACAAAATATCTCTCTTCAAAGTATCTTCCTTGTACATGTTAAACCTGCCTTAAAAGTCTCCGTGACGCTTGTATGTGTCAGCAAACATGGAATAGCTTTAATTTACCATTATTCACTTAAAAGAATAGTATGTTTTGGAATGGAGTTATCCATGGGGCTCTGAGCTACCTGATCTAGTGGAAGGTGTCCCTGCCCATAGCAGGGGAGTTGGAACTGGATGATCTTTCAACCCTTCCAGCCCAAGCTATTCTATGATTCTATAATTATGTCATTTGATCCTTCACTCAGAAATCCTTCCATCCTTCTCTGTGAAATGAGGTGAAAAAATGGGCATAAAAATTTTATTTCTCATCCTGTTCCTCTGCTTCCTTTCAAGATAGAAACCTCAGAAGTGTCTGACTGCTTGAAGCCTCCACAGATGGGCTGTTTCCCCAAGCATGACACTGCAGCGTGCAGTATTTCAGGGACTGTGTCAAATTGTCCATACTTTTAAAGGTTTGGAAACATAAGCCAGCGTCTCCCTCTGTAAGGGAGGAGTCCTTCACAACATCTTGCTGGTGCAATTATGGCAGATTGCGTTTGCACCGACCCTGCTATGCTACTGTGAAGTTGATTATTGTGCATTTCACTGAGCAATGCCAGCATTCAGGAGCCTGTGCTGTCAATTAGGGAAGTGATTGTCCCTCTGTGTGTCCCTCAGAGCTGGTGAGGCCACACCTCGAGTTCTGTGCCCAGTTTTGGGCCCCTCACTTCAAGTAAGGCCCCTTCTGTTCACACCATCCCAGCCTCTTTGCTTGTCAGCCCCATCCACCATTTCTTCACCAGACTATGGGTTGCACTCTCCCTCCTTCATCATTCTTAGTTTAAAGCTCTTCTCAGCAGGTTGGACAGTTTTCTGTCTTGGCTTTTTTAACTCTGGTGGTTTCATCACCTCAAAAAGATTACTAGGAACAGGAACACAAAAGATTCAGTAAACTTTGATCAATAAATATAATATAAATAATAATAAAGCCTGTGCAAGTGTTTCATACCTCTGGTCTGTAGCAGTTTCCCGTAATGCTGTGTAGGGTAATTTCTCATGCGTGCACGGTGCACACAGCCCATAAATCCTGCAATGGAAGAACCACTCAAGCTCTGTGTCAAAAGGGGCTCCTTTGCCCCCTGCTTGTGGAAGGCTGTTCCAGAACTTCATAGTTCTGATCCTTAGAAACTTCTCCCTAATTTTCAACCCGCATCTTTCCTTGGGGAGCGTAGATAAACAAGACCAAATGTTCTTCTTAGGCCAGGATTGTCTTTTAGCTTAGAAATTTCTCTCCTTTGTATTTTTCCCTCCTGGGAAGCTAAAGAAGCAATCAACTTCTTAGGCAATTTCATTTTCAACTTCATTTTCTTAGGCAAGATAAAGTAACTTTTTTTCTTCTTAGTTTCTTTTAATTCAAAGGACTTTCTTAACTGCCTTCATAGTCTTGTCCTATTGATCTCTTGTAATCATCCTGTAATCAAGCAGCAAATGGAGCCTTCATTCTTTTTCAGTCTGAGCACATAACAGAGAGGAGAAATTCTGATCGATCTCTGAATAGACACTGTTTGCTTGGTTTATTTCATGTGATTTCTATAATTCTAATCCTTTAGTTCATCCAATTTTTTGACTGATTTCCCAACCTTTCTAAAGAAACCTCATTTAACAAACTAATGATATGGCTCTTCATTGTCATGGCTATATAAGCAGCAGTTTAGAAGTGATATCTGGAGTAGAAACTATCAGCTGTTTTTGGCAATGAGAACAAAAAACAAAGCAAACCACAAAGCAACCAGATCTCCTTGTCCTTTCCACTTAAAGAATAGATGTTTTATGCAAGACACTGCCTGTGGAAAAAAAAAAACCAAACAAAAACCTGAAAATAAATAGCTGCTTAAAGAATAAAAAGGGCAGGAAAAAGTTTGTCTCCATTTGAGGTGGGAATATTGGGTGGTCCTCAGCTTTGAAAATAAGGTTATGGGGGCAGGGAGGTTAAGGGAATGTACAAATTAACATCTACCTGAACCAGTTTTGGAGTTTAAGCAGAATTTATTTCAAGGTTGAATGAAGAGCCTCTTGAGTCCACAGGCAAGGACATTTCATTTTATTGTTGATAGGGTTGAGAATTTTTAGAAGGGATTATTGATTTTTGCAAAATTCGCTTCCACCCAGTCCCAAGGCCTGAAGTCCGCTGGCTCCTGCAGAGCATGGCTCTAGAGCAAGCCTTGTGGCTTATGTCCAGAGGAAAGGCAGGGGGTTCCTGATTCCTTTCTCCACAGCAGGAGCCCCGGGAGGTTTTGGATGAGAAAAACCTATGCTGCTCTTGAACATGAGGCACTTCAGAGCTGGGTGAGGCTCAGGACTGTGTGAAAAGCTGCTGCTCTCAGTTGGATGCTGCACAGCTGAATGAGCAGCCTCAAGCCAGCTCTCAGGAGTGAAATATCCCACAGGAAAAGAAGCTAAATCCATTCCTTAGTACGGAGCTGCCAGAGTGGGAACTCATCAGCCAGCTGGTGGAGTCCCTCGGTTGCCAAAAGGGACACCAATGTTTGGGGGTCACTGCGAGTTTAGGTGAATGCAAGGCAGCAGTTCAACCAGGTTAGTCCAGTGCAAGTGTAGTAAACACAAAGCCAAACACTGAAATATTTGCAAGACTTGAGGAAACATTCAGAAAGCAGAGGCCTTGCTGCTTTGTGTCTCTGGTAGTTTTGCCTTGCCTAAATTCCTTCCTAACTTGGAGATTTGTCTTTTTCTTCCTTGAATGATTCTCTTGTGTTCCTGACACCTTTAAAATTGATTTTATCATCCCTATGAAGCAATAGAAATAAAAGCCCCCTCAAAAGGCGGTTGTCAGACACATTTTTCAATGGCCCACAGTATCTTTGGCTGAAGATTTGGTAGCAGAGCAGTTCTTATTGTCTCTTACAGCAGCAGCCAGATCAAGTTCTTGCTGGGCTTTGACCTATCTAATTTTCTCCCTGCAGATCCCCACCACATCCTTGTAGTTCTCTGGCACAGCTGCCTCTTCTTCCAAAGGTGGTGAGCAGCCTTTTTTTGTCCTGAGTTCCAGTTAAATCTCCCTGTTCATCCAGGCTGGTCTTCTTCCCCCATGGGTCATCTTTTGGCACATGGGGATGTTCCTGCACCTGTAGGATTTTGTTCATGGAGAATTTCCAGCCTTCCTGGTCTCCTTTGCCCTTCAGCACTGCCTCCCTAGGGACTCTGTCATCCCAAACAGGCCAAAGTTTGACCTCAGGAAATCCAGGGCAGAAGTTCTGCTGGCATCCCTCCTTACTTCTCAGAGAATCAAAACCTCATGATCTCTGTCCCAGACAGCCTCCAACCCTCACATCTGCCACCAGTCCTTCTCTGGGTGCCTTCCCTGGTCAGCTCCCTCCCAGCTGTGCCAGGAAATTCTCTTCCAGGAACCTCCTGTCCTGTTTCCCCTCTGATGCATTGTATTTCCAGCAGATGCCTAGTAAATTGAAGTCCCCCACCAGAAGATGATAAGAGGTAGTCAGCATGTGAAATTACATGTGGATATTCCCTTTTTCTCTTAGGGATTGCAATCAGGGAGTTTTGATTATTTTAGGGTTTTAAACATTTTTAATCTGCAAACCCCAGTGTGCTGTCTTCAGGCAGAAACTTATTTTGGGTACCTGGAGCAGGAGAGGGTCTCAGGGTAGGTTTGAAATTAGAGAAGATATTACTAATTTTAGATTTCTGTGCTGGCTTGCAGCTGTGGACAGCTCTAGTCTAAATCTATTTGTGTGGGAAGTAAAAAGTTTTGAGCCTGCAATTTCAGGTCTGTGGTGAGGACTCCTGTATCTTCTCTGATGTGATATAAGGAAAAAGGTTTTCATCGTGAGAGTGGTTCACTGTTGGTAAAGCTCTAAGAGGCAGTGAAATCTCCATCCTTGGAGAGTCTCAAAACTAGGTAATTTTTCTTGGAATCATATCAAGAATGGCTTGCGTTGGAAGGGACCTTAAAGATAGTCTAGTCCAAGCTGTGGTTACTGTGATTGATCACTGGGAAACCAAGGAGTCAGGAATCAAACAGTGGCATCTCCATCTCTGTATGTGGGTGGTGTTCACCCAGAGCTGTTACCAGATGTTGCTGTCCGAGACGGAGATCGGCGAGGAACGACACTGATTCCAGTTTCAGACGAAAGAGGAATCTTTATTTAATTATATAAACGGGTTTTATATGTTAGTTCTCTGGAGTGGCACAAGGCCATTGGCCCCTTGACCATCCAGCTCTTTACATTGATTGGTTAGTTACCACATGANATCAAACAGTGGCATCTCCATCTCTGTATGTGGGTGGTGTTCACCCAGAGCTGTTACCAGTCTAAACAGAGCCTGAAGATATCTCTAGACCACAATTTAGACAGCTTTGGGACCTGCCTTTGGGATACAGGGAGCTGAGTTTTACCCAGGAGATGGCGTTCCTGTGCCTGCTGTGCCATCCCAAAGCCAGCACAAGCACTGCACTTGGAAAGGGCTCTCCAGCACCCTCCAAGGAAAACCAGATTTGATGGAGAGGAGGAGCTGATCAGCCATCCTCTTTAATTTAACAGATTTTCTTTTCTCTGTGGCTGTTTGTGTTTCTTTTTAATCACTTTAAACCGCCCTGGGACCGCTCTGCCTCGGCTGCTGCTTGTCTTGAGATTTGTGAGGGATGAGCTGCGAATTAGGAGTGCTCAGTGTTGAAGTGCTTTTTCATCCAGGAGGTTTAAGGCACCTGGCTGAACTTCCAGACAAATCTCCTTAGTTCCAGCATGATGGCTTACTGTAGATACTGAAGAGAGATGCTCAGTCAAAAAATTCTACATGAGCTTCAGAATTCATTGATGACAGGGTTGATTTCTTTGTTTTCTTTTTTCCATGCAAAAGTGCCCTTTTTCCCCAATTTTCCATGAAGTTTTTTGTAATTGTTTATTTTTTTTCTTGTTAAACTTTTCCACATCTCATTTGAACCATTTTAAAATAAAGTGGGTTTCCCCTTCCTTCCCCTCTTAAACAACCCTGTAGATGAGAAACTAAGCCTAGTACTACAGAAAAATTAAATTTCCAAGGGATATCCTGTGTTTCAGGAGTCATTCTCACAGCTTTGAAATCAATATCTGCCTGTCTGGGGGGATTTCACCTCGTCTTTCCCCTGTGGGACAAGGTCTTCCCAAAGCCTTAGGTCCTTGCAGTTGGAAAAATGCAACTCCCACTTGTTCCTTGTAAGTACTTTTTGACAATGATGGAGGAAAGCTGCATAATTCATCAGAGAAGAGTTCTGTTTTCTAAATCGTTGAGCTGCATCTCTTCCCACTTCCTACTTCTGTCTATATTCACCCCCTGACTAAAGCCAGGAACATGCAGTGAGATAGGCAGGCAGGGATTTAGCCCCAAATGTGTCTCCCTCACTTTCCAAAATGTGAACAGAGCACTTCCACGAGCTCCCAGCAGGTTTAAAATGTGGCCACCCCATAGGAAAAGCCTTTGCTGGATTTCTCAGACACGGATCAAGATGCAGGCTCTGTGCTGCTTCCCCTGCTCAGCAGCCCTTGTGTAACCACTGCAAACCTGACATTTTCCGAAGAAATGTGTGTGCAAACACCCAGGGCACACATCAGGAGACACCTGGGCACTGGAACTGGTCACATCTTATTTCCTACATGGGCATTCAAGGATGAATTGTGTGAGGATGATTCTCTGTTAACAACTGCTGAGGGGCTTTTTTCCCTTTGGAAGGGGAATTTCTAGGCTTTCTCTCCTCTGTGGAAACTTGCTCTATCAGAGATTTATGCCTTCCTGTTGCATTTAATTGAAATCAGGCAGTGGTGGCAGTGCTAGAGAGACAAGGGCAGCTGCTTGGGCAGAGAGAAATCAGGTGGCACTTGAGTAAAGAGCAACCCTTGGACACTTTTAGCAGAGGTCCTGCTCCAAGGCCGTGTTTTATGGCCTGTTTGTAGATGTGCTGGCATGGGAGCTGCCAGGGAATGAGCTAGTGAGGATTTCTAAGGCTGACTTGATTCAGGTGCTGCTGATAGTTGAGCTCTATCTCTAAGTTGAGCTTAGAGGAGCCCCTGGTATCCTCTGTGGGAGCATCAGTGCTCCTGGGGAGTCATTTTCATCTCACAGACAGGAAAAGTTGTGGGAGTTCAGCTGTCAGTGGTTGGTGCCTCGAGATTCTCAGACAAGGGGTAACCTCACACACTCCTACTGAGTTTGGGAAATTGGTCTAGAAATGTTAATATAAACAGGCTCAATTATTGTAAAATACAGTTTATACTGACATAAACCAAGCCTGTTGTGGGCAGGGACACCTTCCGCTGTCCCAGGTTGCTCAGAGCCCCATCCAACCTGGCCTGGAACACTGCCAGGGATGGGGCAGCCACAGCTTCTCTGGGCAACCTGTGCCAGGGCCTCACCACCCTCACAGGGAACAATTTCTTCCTCATATCCAATCTAAATTTCCTTTCATTTTTAAGCCATTCCCTTTTCTCCTGTCACTATATGCTCTTGTCAAGAGTCTCTCTCTCCTTAGCAGATTATTGTCAAAATATTAAAAAGTTGAGGAATAGATACTTGGATAACAGATAATATGTCTGAAATGGATCATTTTTCCCCCACCCCCAGTAATAAATCCAGCTCCCTGGATTTACCTCTCAATGAGGGTATGAGTTTACAAATACTCACTTGTATAGATCCTCCTATGTGAGAAGAGCTGTAGGTCTTGGTGGAGTAAAATTTCATAATGAAGTTCTTATCATAGACTTTTGGTCTTAAAGTCCTCTGCCTTGGCTAGGAAAGTTCACTTAAGGTTGGAAGCTGGCACAAAAATGCTGGTCTGACCTCAGGATCAAACTTTTATTTTTAATACAACCGATGGGAGCAAAACTGATTGTGCACTTCTCATCAGCAGACAAGTTTCAAAATAAGAGTATGACAGAGCTCAGCTGAGTGGGATTTGAATGTCTGGCTTGGGCAGGAAAAATCTCTGGCAGTGTTTGTGCAGCATAATATAGCTTGAATGTTGCCTTTGGGAAATGTTTTAATGGGGACTCGAGGTATCTGCTCACTTTGTTTTTGCATAGAATAGTCCATCTAACATGTTTAGTGATGATTGGTGAGAGACTTTATCTAGTTCTTCCTGTATTGAGACCAGGAACTAATTCATGTGCCCTCTCTAGTTAGATATAATCATCACATTATAAAAAAATACTGAGAGCAAAATCATCCATGTGAAGATCAGGGTATTAATGCAGATTTTTATTTTGCAGTAAAACTACTAAATCATGTCTTCCCAGCCTGAAAACTCAGTGTTTGTACATGAAATTGCAGAGAAGAGGATATTTACTTTACCTGATCCCTTTGGTTCCCTACATAAAGAGTGAAGAGCTTTGATCTGAAGTTAATAAAAAAGAAGCATAATCTGTTTAAAACAGATATACCCGGGATGTACCCGGGAGACTTTTCAAATAGCTTTTAATTGAAAATTCATGGTTTTCATTGAGGGCTAGGAAGTTGGGCTGGAAAAAAAGAGACCTTTTTTCAAGCTGAGATGCAGAGCAATTTTTCTATCTGACTCTTTAACAGAGACTACATGAGGAGGTATCAGTCCTTTGACTCCAGAGTTGATCCTTGTCCGTGAAGATTTGATTCCCCATCTTGCTGTTGGAAAATTCACGTGGTAGAGAAGAGGATTTTTGTGATTAGGATTAGTGGAGTGGCAGGGGAGTTCTAAAAGGTCTGTTCAATATGACTTTTATATGCACTCTTATATGACCAGTGAGTTGCCAGAGTTCTGTTGAGGAGCTTTTGAAAAATCATGGAAGTGTTGGCTGGAGGGCACCTCTGGGAATCCTCCTGCAAGGGCAAATTGCCACCAGGTCACATCAGCCGTGGCTTGGCCTGCCTGAATCTTGAGGGCTTTTGCAGATGAAGTTTCTGTGACACAGGAGCCCTTGGAAATGATAAATTGTCATTTGTGGCAACTCATCCCCCCACAAAAGCTCTGCAGGAATCTGTGGCTAAAGGAGAAAAGATGTGCCCACAGCTGCAGAAATAAAGATTAATTGGTTTGTTGCTTTTCAAATGAATTGGCGTATTATGTTTTAATAGTTTAAGCTGGGTCTATATTTAGCACCTATACTTCTAGAAAAGATTAAAAGGCTTTTGTTCCACTGATCCTTAGGATAATCAGGCTTCAAATTGGAGATCAGGACATGCAGAATGGGGTAGGGGAGTTAATTATTTAGAAACCGAATGGCTCAGATTTTTCCCTGTCTTTCAAAAGCTCTAAAGTCTGTTTTTCCCAAAATAGGGGATTTTCATAGAATCAGAGACTCATGGAATGGTTTGGGTTGGAAGAGACCCTTAAGATCATCTTGTTCCACACCCTGCCATGGGCAGGGACACCTTCCCCTATCCCAGGTTGCTCAGAGCCCCATCCAACCTGGCCTGGAACACTGCCAGGGACGGGGCAGCCACAGCTTCTCTGGGCAACCTGTGCCAGGGCCTCACCACCTTCACAGGGAACAATTTCTTCCCAATATTCCATCCATCCCATTCCTCTCTGTCAGTGTGAAGCCATTCTCCCTTGTCCTGTCACTCCAGCCCTTGTCAAGAGTTTCTTTTCCACTACGGATGCATAGTTTCAAGAAACACCCTCATGGCCTTGGTCTCTGTCCTCTGTCTGTCCAGGAGCTGGTTTGGGGAAGCCTTGGAAGGCAGGGAGCCACATCCAGTTCTTTATTAGTTTCCATGTGTTTGCAGAAAACACAAAACAAATCAGAGCTGCACAGGCCTCTGAGCTGCTACCATTTTATGGCATAATTCAGGGCCACAGGGCAGAATCACAGAATTATTCAAATTAATCAAGTATTTCTGGATGTCCATAGTCCAGCCTGCTGCTCAGAGCAGCACTATGTCTGAAGTGAGACCAGAGTGTGCAGAAATGTGTCATGTTGGGTCTTGAAAGCCTTTAAGGCCATAGACTGCCCAGCTCCACGAGGTCTCCAGGGAGTCTATTCCTGTGCTTTGATGTTTTGCTGTGCCTTTTTTCCCACCTCTATGTCCAGTAAGAACCCCTCTTGCTTCAATTTAGGACCATTATCTATTGTTCTGTAGCTGGGCATGTGAGATCCCAGCTCTTTGTCCTTGGCAAAAGCCCGTCAGGAATCGGAAGGTGTGGATTTAACATGTCCCCAGAGTTTTATTTTCAGTGTAATCAAACTCCATCGCCTCAGCTTCTCATCACAGGACAAACTCTCAAGGCTGGACAAGTTTGGTGCCACTCCACTGAACTCGTTCCAGTTTACTTCTAAAAGATTCCCTGAAATAGCTGTTTGTGCTTTAGGAGTGTTTTGTGCTTCATCCAAAAAGATGGATAATCATGGCTAAAACATTTCGACTGGCTTTCCCTATAGGCCTGTGCTCAAATAGATAATCTGGTTTTCTTGACCTCCTGTCTGGGCCATCTCTTTAATTTTGTGTCTCCACCACGACAACCAGGAGTCCTGTTCTGTTGCCACAGAGAAAATACAGAGGTTTTGCCTTGGGCTTAAATGAAGCAAAGAAAAAAAAAGTTTCTTTAAGTTTTTGTCTTACTCCTACTGCTTGTGTCATTCATTAGGCCAGACAGCAAGGAAATGCTTCTTAGAAATGTATATCTGTGGTTCTTCAGCTAGAAAAAACCCTGGATATCACTGCATATGTCTTATTATCATGGTAAATGTTAAAAAGTGCAAGTAATGTATGTTCATGCTGAGTTTTCCTGTCAATTCAGATGAGCACATTATGGATAAAGCCCGGATTCCCAACCCCTCGTGCCACTACAAAAGAATGTTCCTTCTCTTCTCAGGCTTGGTCAAGAAAATGACTTCAGGAATAGAAATGAATTATATAAGGCTGTAGCCTGGCCATCTGACAACCTCACATCTTCCCAGTAGGCACAGTACTAACTTTATCCCAGCACAGTGCCCGGGCTAATATGAGTCATCTGATAACCTCCTCATTGTGCATTGACCTCAACCTTGGACCAAAATAAACAGAAATTCAATTACAAACCTCTCCTTGGTGCTCTCACCCTCCCCCCAGTGTGTCTCAGGCTCTGAGGAGCGTGGCAGACTCGGAGGCTTCGCTTTCCTTCCATCCGGCTGTGGTGAAACGGGAGCCGAGCCTCGGGATGGGTTTGTTTGTCCTCTACAGAGCCTCGGGCTCTGATCCTGAGCTCAGTGGGTTCAGCACTGGCTCGGCTCTGCTCTCTGCAGGTGAATTACTCCTGACTGAGGCCGAGCAGGAGTCCTCTGTGATATGGGAAAAGCCTTGCACCCTCCTCTGAAGGCAGGACCTCGCTTCTAATACCTCATTTCTTGACTTTCCCTGCTTGCCTTAATGGATGGGAAAGATTTTTTTTTTGTAGGTTCTCCCTTCCTGACAGCCAGATGCAAGTTGGGGATCTTCAGGAAGAGAATAGGGTACTTGGGGTGGGGAAAGAGCAGGGAGGATCAGCGACTGGCATTTTTGGGATAAGTTTTCCTCTGAAACGGATCCACTTTGAGGACACAAACCTCTGTCTGTATCCAGGAACAGCTAAGATGTGCTCTGTGTGACAAGAGAGGGATGCCACACTGCCACACATGGATTGGGGCCTATTAAAGCACTGGACTGAGCAGAGATAACTCGAACATAACCTCAGCCCTGCCACCGAGGGGCTTTGTGTCCTTGGGCACTCAGCTTGTGCCTCTTCCCCGTCTACAAAACGGGGCCCATCACTAAGGCGGGCCTGTTCCAAAGCCATACCATTTTTAGGGAAAAATTTAGGGTTTTGTAGTTTGTCTGGAGAAGATTCCAAGCGGGCTGACTTAGGGAGGGTGCTGAGCATCCCTGCGCCAAAAATAAAGCTGCTCGTCTTCTAAAGCCTTGATTTAAAGCTCACTGAGCTGTTGCTTGTGAGTAAATAATAGAACAAATTTACCTCAGTCTCTGGAGCCATCCAGTCCTGATTTCTCTTGAAATAAATATTTGAAACTTCACAGTGAAAAGCAGATGTTAAATTCATGTTATTCTACAGTGCCTCTGAACTGTTTGCTTGACGGTAAGCCCCCTTTCCTGTTCTTGCTGTGCATTGGTCATCTGTTTTCTAATAGCTGAAACCACTAAAGCAGGAAAGCTATCCATGAAAAAAAAAAAAATAGGGAACGCGACAGTTTTTAAGGTGCATTTCCAGATGCATCATGCAAAAACTCCCTAAAAGATTCAAGAACATTGTCATGCATGAATTGACAAGGACACGTATGTCTACAGCCAGGGGATAATTCTGTAAATAAGCGACCAAACATGCATGCAGACATGCCCAAATATGCCTAAAGATTTGTACAAAGCCTGCACTTATTTGGCTTTAATAACTCCCCACATATCTGGGCAGAGTAAAGGTGAATCTGACAAAAAATTCTAAAAGTGAGTCAAGAAGTTTGGGTGGAAGGCACTACTGAAACATGGAATCATTCTGTTTAAGAAGACCCTTAAGAAGCTGGGACTTGCAGACACCAAACTTTCAGTACTGAATGTGACAGAGAAAGAAAAGATGGTTCTGTTCTGAGATAGAGCCTACTCACTTAATTTGTACCCAAACCACCCTGGAATGAAAGGATCCTTTCATCTGAACCGTTCAGGCTCAATGCTCCTTTTGTTTTACATGAAGCCTGAGGTATTCACCTCCTGTCACTTTAGTGGTGAAGTGTTTTACCTCCTTTGTGACTTGATCAGAGGATCTTTGTATTCAGCAGAATGTTTCCTTTTCGTGTCAGTCAGGCTGGGAAGATCTGTGCACCTCGGTCCTTTGAAAAATGGATTAATGATTCAGAAGTGCAGTAACTTTGAATGTCCAGAGTCAGGCACCTCAGAGAGTGTGATCTTGACTAATTTGGAAAATTAACTTCCTCTTTCCAACGAGTACCAAAACCACACAAACACAGCAGTTCCTCGTGAAAATGGAATAACAAGCTCACACATAACTTCAAGTTGCTCTGGAAGCAACATTCTTTGTGTCTGGGGTAAGATTTTGAACTTGAGATCAAGTGTAGTGTCTCTGTAATAAGCACATAAGGAAAAAAAGTAGGTGCAGATACTGGTTTGCTTCCTTGGATATCAATATGAGATGATTTGGCAACGTGTAGTGCTTGGAACTCATTTTGGAATTCCCCGGTGTGAGTAATGGTAATCACTTGGGAATAGCAGAGAGAAATGCATTTCATGATGATCCCTAATTTTTCGTTCCTCACCCAATTATCTGAATTGCAATATTGGTCTGTGCCTCTGACTTTTTGTGCAGTCCACCCACTGAGAAGACTCTGGAGCACACAAACTCTGTCCCTCAGAAGTATTTAGGTTTTTTTTTTCTTTTGCCACAAATTCTACCTGTTTTAATACCCTTCAAAGGAGCAGCTGCTGTAGCTTAAATAACTATCAAGTTTATATTTTAAATTTAAACCTGTGTCTGTTAGAAGGTCCTAGTCCATTCATTTTCTCCTCTGATCCAGGACCGAGTTCTGCGTACATTTGCCATCCTGGAAGTGAGAAGTCATCCCCAATGTCCTGTGGGTCTCTTGGACCTCAGTTACCCTGCTGTAATCCTGATGACTGCCAGCAAGTTTCTGCATGTTTACCCAGGAATAATCAATAACACTTTGGGCTCAGAAACAGTGGGTGTTTACTGGAGGCTCCTTCACTTGTCTTCCTGTGAATTAAAAATTGGGGATCAGACAAACCTTCCTTCGAACAATGAGGATGGTAGTCCTTTTTTATTTGCAAAGATTTGGGAATTACATTTTCACCAAGGCCATCTGAGAATCTTCTGTGAGGACAGTTCTCTGATGGAAAATGCATATTATTAGGTATCATCATCAGCTAAGATTTTATGCCAAGAAAGCTTTTTATTTCTCCCTCTCTAGGATGAATAGAGGGGAGTGATGCTTGGCTCTCTGCTCAGAGGGAACTCAGGAGCAGCTTTCAGGTGGGGATGAACAGCAGCCACCTTCCTGCCTGTTCCCTTCTGCAGCATCCTTGGAAGCCAGGCCCTGGGAAAGGGGAAAGCAGAAAGACACAGGAGGCTGTTGCTCAGCCTTATGGTTCCTATAAAGAACCACTGATGAATTCTCTTTCTCCTTAGGAGCAGACAGAGAAAATGGGGGAAGAAAGAAATGCACAGATCAGGCACCAAACCCCTTAATGATAAGCACTTAGAATTTCCACCAGGGTATTTCTGTGCAGTGAACTGATAAAAAGTGGAAGAGAGGCACATGGTTTTCCTTCAGGTTATCATTTCCTTGGCTGTCAGAGGTCAGGTGAATTCATCTGACAGGAGCCAGGAATGGCCATGGAATCATGGAATGGTTTGGGTTGGAAGAGACCCTTAAGATCATCTTGTTCCAACCCTCTTGGGCAGGGACACCTTCCACTGTCCCAGGTTGCTCAGAGCCCCATCCAGCCTGGCCTTGGACACTTCCAGGGATGGGGCAGCCACAGCTTCTCTGGACAACCTGTGCCAGGGCCTCACCACCCTCACAGGGAACAATTTCTTCCCAATGTTCAATCTAAGCCTCTTCTGTTTAAATCCATTCCCCTTTGTCCTGTCACTCCATCTCCTTGTAAAAAGTCTCTCCATATCTTTTTTTGTAGGCTCCCTTCAGGTGCTGGAGGGCTGAGCAGTTTGACATTGCTTTGTTGCCACAGTGCTCTGCCTCAGCTGGATCCAGCTGCAATTTCCCCCACAGGTCAGAGACAAACAGCAGCTGAGACATCTCCTCAGAGCAGGAACAGCACGGCCACAGAAACCTCTGCATGTGCCAGTGCAAGCTGGGTAGGCTCACGTGTAATTGAAGGAATGCTGGAAGCAAATCCATTAAATGGGTGTTCAGTAGCACCGATGTCCTTCTAACAAGACAGGCTCAGGAATGACTCTCAGGTCAGTGTTTCCTGCACGAGGAGGCTGGAGTTCCTTTTCCAGACGTGTTCTTGCATTACCTTTGCAGAAACATCTGCCAAAAGGGGCCCACTGAAGTGGAAAGCAGCCTGATCCTTCCAGTGTTCCTGGGGGATGTGCTTGGGAGAGAGCACTGGTTGGCTGCAGAGAAAGAAGTCTGTGCAGGAGCCTTCCTCTGAAGGCTTGGGAAATATTGTTCTTGTGTAACCTCCCCCAAACATTGTTTGGGAGCAAACACGGAGTATTTTACTGGGCTGCAATGATCTCTGCTGCCTCAGGTGCTGCAAAGAACCCAGCATTTGCCAAATTATCTCAGCGTTCGCAGAATTATTGGTCATTTTGGGCTTACAAAAATAGATGTGATCTTTAAGGCTCCATTGCAATAGCTGGCTCTGATGACAGCTCAAAATGCCTGACAAAATGAAGTGCAGTTAATGCTATTTCTGTCCTGAGCTGATCTATGGGGTTTTTTTAAATTACTATTCTTAAATATTAATAGCAATGTCTCCACAAATGATCTGAAGTTCAGAATTCCACATTTCCTGATCATTTAGTCAATCCATTCCTCATGCTAGGTACTAGTTATGCTACAATGGCTGAAAGAGCACTTCTCAGCAGGGTAAAAAACTGCAGGATTGGGATCACTGTCCTTTGGCGAAATGGTTCCCTTGGGAAAAATCTTAGAGAAGCTGCTCCTGAGAACCTACTGGGAAATAAGAGGGGTTTTGTTTGCTTTTTAAAAGCCCAGAATACTTCATTTATTTTTAGATGTCTGGCAGTGAATCTGGCTGCTTTAGGGATGCTTAAGCTCTTCTTAAATTCAAGCGAGGTTCCCTGTTTTTCCTCCAACACCAAGATGCCAGCAATAGTTTTGGTTCCACAGACCTGTCAGTTCGGTTATATTTGCTGAACTGACAGTCTGATAAAGCCTTGTTTGCAAATATTTTGGTTCCAAGGGTTTGACTAGCCCATCACACAGGCAGGGATGTATAGCAGGAAAGGTTAGGAGATTATATTTGTTGTAAAGAAAGCTTTTCCTAAAAATCAGGGGCTACTCAAAGCAGAGCTCTAGAAAGGGTTAGTATGTGATGATGGGTACAAACAGGAACTGAAATTTTTGGGCTTTCAGGGCTGTGGAACTGAAACATGACAGTAGCTTAATGGCTCAAATTCAAAAACAGCTTCCATGATAAATTTAAGGCTCCTCTGCATCTTTTAACAAAAAATTTAGGTGTTTTCCCACAGAGGTTTATTGACTTCAGTGAGAGCAAAATCAGAAAGAAATTCCAGTCTGAGCTGAAGCAACTGGAGTTTGAAACCTTGCTATGGGAAAGGCATTATGCATTTTTCATAGAAAGCAATAAAATATTAATTCCTTTTAGGGACTTAGATGAGCACTATAAAAAAAAAAGTATTAGAACTGGGGCAAAAGAATCGCATTATTCAACCACATCCTCTTCATTACATGTTATTAAAGACATGTTCGATATTTTGAGAGGAAAAAGGCTTTTACAGTTCTGGTTATTAGAGTAAAAAGTTAAAATTTCTTCAGTCTTGGGAGAGAGAGCTGAGGCTGAGGGAGCTGTTCCCACTCCTTTGTTTCTAAAGAAGCGAGCATCAACGTTACGATTAAGGAATTTTGTTGTGCTGGCACAGTATTTTACAAGAGTGTTCATCGGAAAAGCCCTCAGCAGAGTTAGAGCCTGGCTCCGCTGACATTCCAGGTTCCCTCCCAGTGATCCAAAAGAGGTCAGAGGGATTCCACCAGCCAAGGAAAACTGTTCCCATTCCTGTCAGTCCAACAGTACCTAAGTTACTATAAAAGGCTTCCCCTGAGTCCAAGATTGTAAGGAGCAAATATTACACAATCACAGTCCATTGGGTGCTGACATCTTCACAGCAAGCCTTGACCTGGTAATGTATAAAAAGTTAATTTTACGGATTTCTCATTAAACTCCAAAGGGTGGCTCAGGAAGGTTTGTTTTCCAGGCAGCCTGTGCCTGTTCAGGGTGGGATTTTAAAAAAAAAAAACAAACCAAAAGTGGTGCTGCTGTTTTTCCTCCTGCCAAGAGCTGAGGCCTAGTTTGGCAGCCATTAGGAAACGTGGATATAAGTGGATAAGGCAGATCTGATAGGAGAGATGTCATGGAAAGAGCGTGATTCACTGCTTTGGGCTGTGCACAGAGCTCAAAGGCTTGGCTTAATCTGGTGTCAGGTGCCAGCTCCACGCCTATGGTTTGACACCAGCAGTAGGACAGAGCTCTGTTTTCCTCGTCTCCTGCTGATCCTGAAACTCTTCTTCCCCTTTTGAGGAGCCTTCCCCGCATGCCTCAGGTTGATCACATCCCCCGTGGGGTAATTATATATTGGTGCTGTGGATGTGTTCTGCAAGCAGCAGCTGCAGCTTGGGGAAAGCTCCCTTTCCTTGGAAACCTTTGCTCTCAAAGAAGTTTCACAGCAAAGCTTTCCCGGATCTGCTTCCAAGATTAACACAGAAGGCTTAAAACTGCATCTAGTGCTTAAAACTGTGACTCTGTCGAGTTCCAATTCTTGAAAAAAAACCCTAAAATTGGAGGTCTCCTATCAGACAAACTTGCAGTATAGCTCCATTCTCTTGCAGTTTAACACACTGCTCGGATTCCATTAAGTTGTAGCCCAGGACATAGCCAGGGAAGTGCAATGGCTTTTGTTTCCTAGATAATGGACATTTAGGGATGAGGCAGCACTTCATTCCTGATAAAACAAGGGAGGCAACATTGCTGGGAATAACTAAAGGAAAAAACCAAAAGCAAAAAGCAGTGAACGCCTCAGACCTTTTCTTGTCTTTTGTCTCTCCCTTCCCTACCTCACTGAGCAATGGGGTCATTTTATGTATTAGCTTTCCTTTTCTTTTTGCCTGTTTACTTATGGAGTCAGTTCCTCTTGCCCTGAAATCTGATTCAGACTGCAAGAATCAGAAATTGTGGTTCTCCAGTGGTTTCCAGAAAGTCCAGGAGCAGACACAGATGATTTTGCATGGGTGATTTCTGTCAGATATTTTTCATCCTCACCTTATCTGTGGCTCTTCTAGTTTTTATTCAGCTTCTCTGCAATGCCCCACTGATTTTCAGCAATTTTCATGCAGGGGAAGAGATGGCTTATGGTACAAAGTTGATCTTACATCTGTTTTTTTTATTGCTTTCTATTTGAAGATTGACTTCATGTTCCAGTGGTCAAGAAGAGGGGAAGTTATTTCTGCCCTTTATAGCCAAGAAGGTGGCAGGGCTGTGTGAATGGATTTAGTCTGGTACTGGTTTTTGTACATCAAGTTGAGCTTTAATTGAGTTTGGTGTCTATTTGGTTTATATTCAATAATAACAATCCCAGAATACTGTCACTCCGTGATCATACTACTGTTATCTTCGAGGAGTCTGGCCCTCTCTGCCCCAGCTGGAAGGTTTCTTGTTGATCTTAAGACTGCTCAAATAAGATTCTTTTCATATTGCTTGTCTACCTCTGGGCTAATTTGCTTGTTTGTGTTTGTTTTTATTTGGAAAGCTTCTGCTAAAACAAACCAGGGGAAAAAAAAAAATTGGCTGTCTCTGAAACAAAGTTGGTGGAAAATGTTTTGCTCTGCTTGTCAGAAGTTATTACACTCATTTTGCTACAAAGCTCTCCTACTTTTTGAGCAGAGCCAGAAAATTTGGCAGGGAGGCTATGCTGACGTCACGGTGTGCTTTTTGCCATCCTTGAAGAAATTTGCTCAGTGCATTTTTTTTTAACATGTATTTCCTTAGAGACTTGTCAGAGCTTTACTAGGGAAATCCCTGAGGATTTCTTAGCTCTGGAAAGACCAGATGTTCCCGTATCAGTGGGAGGGACTGTTCTGGCTGGCCAAGACCTGCTGCTCCTGGCAGGCAGGGATGGGGTAACAGGTGGCAGACTGAGAGCTGTGTCTCCAGGGCTCTTTATGCCTGCAGGCAGGACACTGGGCAAGTGGGAAGGCACAGAAGTCACAGAATGGGATGAAGGGAGAGGCAGCCTGAGGTGAGAGAAGGAACACAGTGCTGCCAGCTGTGTCCTCATGGGTGGGGACATGACCCTTTTTTAGCCAGATGACCTCTGGAAGTCTCATCACTTCCATTCCAGGGGTGAACAGAAATCCCTGTGAAGGGCAATTGGAAGTTACAGAAAGGCCAAATCCTTTTCCTCCTCTTTGTGGCTGGGACTGGGAACAGAGAGAGCAGGCAGGAAGAGCTGTGGCTCCAGGGAGCAGCATTCCCTTCTGCTTTCCCTCTCCTGTGCATCCGGTCAGGCCAATGCCTGCACTCTCCGTAGCATTGCCTGCTGAGGACGATGCAAAGATGATCTTTACAGAGACAGACAGACCTGCATTTGGGGGGACAAATGGAAATATGGGAGGGGGAAGGTCCTTGTGCAGGCAGGATATTCCTCGTGGCACTGTGTACGGGGCAGGATGGATGCATGACACACACGGGATGGGGGCTTCCCTTGCAGACTGAGCTCCCCTCACATCAGAGCAGTGCAAATCTCACTAAAACCTTTGTTTATTCTTCAATAATGACATGCAGTGGTGGCATAAAATAAAGTGAGTTTTGTTACAATCCAGGCAACATCTAACAGCCTGTTAGAACTTGTAATGACTAACAAATTTAAATGTAACGAATTTCCACAGCTGAGGTGTTCTTTTGCTGCTCTTGGTTGATTTTCTCCTGGGTTTTGTCTCTCTGCTTTGGTTTTGTTTGTCTTTTTAATAAAGTTTAAGTAGGCTGCAAGTGCCTGTGACTGTAGAGATGCCCTCAGTGGAAGTTTCACTGGCTGATCTGACCCCAGGCTCTCAGGGGATGGTTGTTAAGGGATGCTGTAAGTGGCCAGCAGCTCCTAAACTCTCCCCAGCAAGTTTTGCACAGTTTCACAGGCCCCCCTCAATTGTCACAACTCCTCCTGTTCCACTCTTTTTGCCCCCATCTTATCCATTGTAATTAGCGACTGAAGAATTTTGGTGCTTGTCATTTCTCTGTTATCCCTTTGTGTCTCTCTCTGTGTTTTTCTTTCTATTTTTCCCTTTATTATCACCTTTCATAGAATCAGAGAGTCATAGAATGGTTTGGGTTGGAAGGAACCTTAAAGATCATCTCATTCCAATCCCCTGCCATGGGCAGGGACACCTTCCACTATCCCAGGGTGCTCAGAGCCCCGTCCAACCTGGCCTGGAACACTTCCAGGGATGGGGCAGCCACAGCTTCTCTGGACAACCTGTGCCAGGGCCTCACCACCCTCACAGGGAACAATTTCTTCCCAATATCCCATCTAACCCTGCTCTCTGTCAGTGTGAAGCCATTGCCCCTTGTCCTGTCACTCCAGCCCTTGTCAAGAGTCTCTCTTTGCATTGAAAGGGTCTTTGATCAGGTTACCCTAAAGAAGCAGAAGCTTTCTCCTTCCACATACCCTTACACAGGATATAAGGCATTGATTATTTGCTGGACCACTTAGCAAACATTGCACCAGCAGCTAAAAACAACAGAGGTGTCACTGGCAGCATGTACAACCCACTCTTAGCCAGGACTCCTTGCAAGGGCATTCTGGACTTGGGCTAAAATAATTTTCCTCACTATATGTTTGGAAGCACTGGGAGTGTGGCCAGATGTAGAGGGACCAAATGCCGCAGCAGAATTCTCAGGAATCACTTGTCATTTTTGGAAATAATGCCTTTCCTCTTGCATGGAAGTGGGGCTTTGTTGAAATATTTGGGTTTTGGTGTGAGCCAAAGTTAAATAAAAGCATTTAGGAGCAGAAGGGACTGGGAAACAAGGAAGGATAGAACAGTGAACTGAAAAGGCTGGGAGAAGGGAGAAAATGGGAAGGAGGATGGGAGATGGGCAGAAGCCGAGGCACAGGATGGAAGGATGAACACTTGGGATCAGCTCAGGGCCTGTAGGATGGAAATAAATTAAAGAATGGAAATTGAATGGAAGTGGAAAAGAGCAAAAGGGATTGAACCCAAGAGAGGACAAAGTCCAGCTTAAGCGTGAACAGAGCTATCAAAGCAGTTGCATCAGATGCTGCAGAACCTGACACAGTATTTGTACCCCTCAGTCCTTTTAAGCTGCCTGCCAAAGAAATGTGAAACCCTCCACCTTGCCCAGGATGTACCTGCACACTGCTGTCATTTTCTGTCACACTCATTCACTTGCTCACATAGCACAGGGCTGTGTTGTGAACCTAAAAACTGTGGCAGGCCAGAATGTTTTTCCTCCTGAGATAAACAGCAACCTGAAGTCCCTGAAATACATCTAGTGTCTGTCTCTCTGTGAAAAGGCATCTGAAAAAATCCCACCATATTCACATGGGAAATACTTAAGGGATTTAAAAATAAAGGTTTAGAAGTCACTTGTCTGTAGATAGAATTTTGGGGAGAAACCCAAGACAAAGACAGTATTAAAGGCACTTTAGGTTAACAGAAGTACTTGAAAGCTAGGAAATACTTGTGTGAAAGTTTCTGGTCCAACCTGTTTCCCCTTCCCCCCCCTCCCTTTATCTCAGTATTGTGACAAAATCTTTAGTTACACCATTATGTATTTTTGCCAGTACAAGAACCTGTCCTTGTTCAACACACAGAAAAGGCAATGCTCCAGGAATAGTCCGGGTTGATCCAGGGAATGGGACTGTCACCTTCACTTTGTGGAAGTGCAATTCTTCCTCCATCAGTCAGCAGTGGCACAAGCATCCTTTTCAAAGGGCAGGATAGAGACTGTCAAGAGACAGGCTGGATGGGGCTCAGAGGAGGAACCTGGGCTAGGGGAAGATGTCCCTGCCCATGGCAGGGGGGTGGAATAAGATGGTCTTTCAACCCTGGCTATTCTGTGATTCTAGGACTGGGATGGATGGTTTCCCATCAGAGAATAATCAGGGTTACTTCTATTTTGAGAAAACTGGGATTTTTTTATCCCTGCTCCTTATGGTGATGATGAAATCATGATGGATACATAGGTATTGTTAGATGCCACAACCTGCCTCACCTTGTTGCCATCTGGAGCTTTGAGATCTGCAGTTACATGAATTGAGAATTCTTTGTGTATTTCCTTCCCTCTTGGAGTGTAACACAAATGGGAAAGCCAAGGTTTCATTGCCCATAGTCAGTGAAGTCACTGCTCCTTCCTATCCTGAGTCTGGCATTCTGTGAGATGCAGAGCAATGTTTCAGACCTAGGCCTTCACTCGGACTAGAATAAGAGGCTGAAGGCACTCAGGGATCTGGCCATGAACATTTGATGCCATAGCAATGGATTCTCTGATGCCTGCAATGATGCTAATAAACATCCTTCAGGTTTCTCCCATTTTCTGGTGAGAGAACAGACCAGGAGAACTCCTGTTTCTGAGTGGTGTGCCTAACAGCTCCAGGGCTCACGCTAATTCTGCTTCCCTCCTCTGTTCAGCACTCTCATTTATAGATTTATGGCTCTGAGTAAGAAGGGAAGTATGAAGTTGGCTGTAATTGGTACTGTGCATAAGTGTAAATTACCATTTCAAATGGGGATGCTCTGCCAGCTATTGCATTTTTTATTTTTTTTAATTTTTATTTTTCCTGTCTATTGCTCTTTTTAGACTGCGGAGATTTGTTTGATGTGTGGAATATTTTGGCTCCTGGGAGATGAATCCTACCCCAGGGCCTCCCACCTGTGGGAGGTTCTGTTGTGCCTCTCAGGCTGCACATTGAGATGTTGATGGATGATTTCAGAGTTGCATTGATCACCAAAAAATACTGCAGGTATGGAAGGTTGCTTGGTGTTCTTCTTGTTAGTTCGTTTGATGGGGGGCGAGTGTTACAAGGTGTCACATGAGCAGAGCACATCAAGCTGTTCTGCCGGATGCCCAGGTGGTCAGCCAACATCTCCAGCACTTCCTGGGCAGCCTTCAGCCCCAAAAGGAGTTTTGGAAAACAGATATGAAGAGTATTTTGCTACAGGGCTGCAAGCAAGTGAAGAAACTGTAGTAGGGCTAGAGGGATGAGAAGCTCCATAACTGGAGAAGGTACCCGAATGTGGGAAGCAGAAGACAGGGGTGGCAAAAGAGCTGCGGAGGAGGGAATTGGAAAGTTCAGGAGACAATGGGGTAACTGGGAAATGCAAGGAGGCAAGGAAGTGGCTAAGAAGTTTTGCATGCCCTGGCCTCAAACATAGATTCCCACCTGGGATATCTCAGTTTTGGAGTGAGGGTCTCTGGGTTTGGCTTTCCCGAGAAAATGCTGCACAGACACAACTTTTTGGCAGCTGCAGTGCTGATCACATCAAATCCTGCAAAAGGGAGCTAAAGGAAATCCAAAGGGTGGCAGTGTAACCCAAAATGCTGAGCCACGTTTGTGGGTGCAGAAGACATCCACGGGAATGGTTGGAACACAGAACTCCTGTGCTGCGGATTGACAGTGCCTGTATGGACCAGGCCTGGGAGGACAATGTGCCTCCAGATTTCGGAGCAGGATGAGAGCCCAGAACTGGGCATCCTGCGCTAGTCAGAATGGTTTTCCCCAGGAATCTATGAAGGGATTTTGTGCACCTTGGCATTAATGACCGCTACAGCCTGCGGGACGATGTGGTCATCATAAACTCTTGAACCACAGCGAGGTGCCACACCTGAGCTTGGAGATGTGATCACGGCCACTGCCTCAAAGAGAAGCTTAGTGGCACCCTGAGGTGGCACTGGCCTCGTGGTGTTGGCTTCAGAGCCAGCCCCCAAATCTCTCTCCAGGGAGTGTTATGGTGCGGCAGTGTGGCTTTTGGGAAAGCTGCTCTTGTCCCTTCTGACATCTCCGGGTCTTCCTCACCTCCAGCTCTGCAAATTGTGTGCCATTGGGAGCTGCTGGCCCAGCAGGATCTGCACGGAGGCTGAATTGTGGCAGCTGGCATTGCCTCTTAATATAGAAGTGAGGGGTGTGGCTGCACAGGCACCGCGGTGCAGAGCGGCTCGGGAACAGGCTGCGTGCTAAGAGTTTACTTGTACATTGCAAGGGCTTCTGGCTTTAATACCGAGCCTGAGGTGCGCTGTGAGCACCCCAAAGGAAGGACAGCGGCTTCTGAAGGGCTGCGGGGAGCAAGCACAGGCGGTGCAGAGCAGCCTGAGTGCCTGCTCGGAGCTGGGCTGTGGCAGGAGGTGAGCGGGGTGGGAAGGGATGGGATGCAGGGAGCACCTCGGCTGTCTGGAGCCCTGCTCGCCCAGGTAACGGGAAGCCCAGAGCTGTGGCAGCATGGAATGTCTGTGTGGGCTGGAAAATGGTCCTGCAGACCGTGCTGGAGCTCCACGCTGACTCTGCTCTGCTGACTGAAGCCTGCTCCCTCAAACGCAGCACAGGGTGAACTCCATCATGTAGACATGCCCTGTGTGTCCTCTTAGAAACCTCGGGAGCTTTCCCATCCCTCCCGAAAGCTGTTTTGAAAGGATTTCTCAACAGTTAACCCTGCGAATGAATAAATCATAATTATGATTCAAATAATCCCGGCAATGAATAATTCATTGTAATAATTGAAAAAGAAATTTCAGCAAGAAGCATTTTACTATTATAAAGGCAAACACCGATCTTTTCTTTCGTTTTTTTTTTTTTAAGAACAGGTATATGCTCCTGCAAAGTCTTTTTCATCTGGCTGCCATACCCCAATTATGTATAATATGAAACAAAAATACGCTTCCTTGTGTGACAGCCATCTCCCTATAAATGAAAAAAAAAAAGGCTTTCTTTTGCAACAGCCGTCTTCAATGCTAATGAGTGGGAAAGGAAAGGGGATTAAGTGACATTTAAATGATATTCACCTCCCTTCTGAGAAGAGAGCCAAAGAAAGCAGCCACAGTCAGCTGGTCAAAATGCCCAGAGCCTGAACCAGGAATTGCCAGCTAGTTAGGAGGGAATGGGAGGAGGGATAAAAAGGGGAATGTTTTCCTCTAGATCCGTGCTGCTAAGAGATGGTGTAGGCTAAGCACATGGCTTGCAGCCAGCAAAGGCATCAGATGCTGCGATGATAAAAGCCTGGTTAATAACATTTAGCACCAACAAAGGGCTTTCAAGGGAAAGACAAGAGTTTTGTCCTGAGAAGGATGGAAGCGGAGTCACCTGTTAGCCCCATTTTCGGGTTGTTTCAGGAGAAAGTCCAGTGTCGTGAGTTTCTCTGTGCTTTCAGATGCCGAGCGTGACAGGGACGGAGCAAGCCACAGGTTTCTAAAACCAAAAGAGCTGGTAGGCTGATTGGTTGTGAAATGCAGATTCGGATTCTGGGGAGACTTAGCGCTGACTGTGGTGGTGGGCAAAAAAAAAAAAAAAAAAAAAAAAAAAGAGCAAGCTCACGTGTTTGGTATGTGGGAAAAGAGGCAAATTCGATCCACCCCAAATGAGGAGAGAAACTGCATTTACCTGTGTCTTTCCCCGGCTGCACTGTTTACCGTGACAGGTTGTCCCCATCTGTGGATGGTCCGATGCCACCGATGTGCTCGCATCATGGCAATGACATTTATAAATGGAGGTCCGCGAGCCACAGGCATGGAGTGACTGGCTCAAGGTCAACTCCAGCCTGCGGCGGGGACGGGAACAGCACCGAGGTCAGCCCGGTCCCACGGCTGAGCTCTGAGCCCTGCCCGGAGCCGGCGGTGTTGGACAGCCCCCGGCAGGGGTTTGGCTGAAGGGACAAGGGCAGGATTCCAGAGGGGAGAGGTGGGCGAAAGAAGGGCGGCGGCGGTGCCGCCCTTTGGACCAGCTGTTGCGGATCTCCTGGCCGGAGAGCTGATCCCGCAGCGGCTTCCCCTCGGGGGTCTGTCCCCAAAAGCCGGCGCCCCTGGGCTGGGGCTGCTGCGTCCTCCGCGGCGGGGGGAGAGGTGGGGCGAGCATCCCCCGTCGGCGGGAGCGCGCATCCGTCTGTAGCTGAGCGTGTCGGCGCTGGCGCGGCGTGCGTGTCTCTGTGTCTCTGTCTCCGTGCGGGTGTCTGCGTGTGCCCCTCTCCCCGTGTGTAACCCTGTGCGTGTGTGCTCGTCCCCTCCCTCTCCCCTCTCTCTCCCGCGTGTCTCTGTGTGTGTGTGAGTGCGCGGGGAGCGCAGCGCGGAGCCGGGCGCGCCGGCAGCAGCAGCAGCAGCAGCGCGGTGCCCCCAGCCCCGCGGCCGGAGGAGGAGCCGCGCCGGGAGCCCCNAAGGGCAGGCGAGGAAGGGCAGCGCCGGGCAGAGCGGGCGGGATGCGGGCGGAGGAGCCGCTGGCGCTGGCGGCCCCGCGGGCGGGCGGCGAAGCGGAGGCGGAGGCGCCGGGCGAGGAGCGGAGCGGCGGCAGCTGCTGCAGCAGCGAGCGCCTGGTGATCAACATCTCGGGGCTGCGCCTCGAGACGCAGCTGCGGGCCCTCTCCATCTTCCCCGACACGCTGCTGGGCGACCCCAGCCGCCGGGTGCGCT
>VWZW01001293.1:682815-722899 GCA_013397115.1 Edolisoma coerulescens
TACTCCCGGTCCGGGGGGCGGCCCCGCCGGCCGGTCCATGTGCCCCTGGACATCTTCCTGGAGGAGATCCGCTTCTATCAGCTGGGCCAGGAGGCCATCGAGACCTTCCGGGAGGACGAGGGCTTTATCCAAGAGGAGGAGAAGCCTCTGCCCCAGCACCACTTCCAGCGCCAGGTCTGGCTGCTCTTTGAGTACCCCGAGAGCTCCGGGCCGGCCCGGGCCATCGCCATCGTCTCCGTGCTTGTCATCNATCCTCATCTCCATCGTCATCTTCTGCCTGGAGACCCTGCCCGAGTTCCGCCAGGAGCCCAAGGGCCCCCAGCCTGGCTTCGGGGAGGCTGCGCCGCTCGGGGACGAGGTGCTGCTGCTGCCGCCGCTGCCGCCGCCGAGCGGGACCCCCCCGCCCCTGCGTCCTGCCGCCGGCTCCGGCCCGTTCTTCACAGACCCCTTCTTCCTCATCGAGACCCTGTGCATCATCTGGTTCTCCTTCGAGCTCCTCGTGCGCTTCTTCGCCTGCCCCAGCAAGCCCGAGTTCTCCCGCAACATCATGAACATCATCGACATCGTGGCCATCATCCCCTACTTCATCACCCTGGGCACCGAGCTGGCCCAGCAGCAGCAGCAGAAGCAACAGCCCGGGAGCAGCAGCAACAATGGGGGCCAGCAGCAAGCCATGTCCCTGGCCATCCTCAGAGTCATTCGCCTGGTCAGGGTCTTCAGGATCTTCAAGCTCTCCAGGCACTCCAAGGGGCTGCAGATCTTAGGGAAGACTCTCCAGGCCAGCATGAGAGAGCTGGGCCTCCTCATCTTCTTCCTCTTCATCGGGGTGATCCTCTTCTCCAGCGCTGTCTACTTTGCAGAGACTGATGACCCTGACTCGCTGTTCACCAGCATCCCTGATGCTTTCTGGTGGGCGGTGGTGTCCATGACCACCGTGGGCTATGGGGACATGTATCCCATGACCATTGGTGGCAAGATTGTGGGCTCCTTGTGTGCCATTGCGGGTGTGCTCACCATTGCCCTGCCTGTCCCTGTCATCGTGTCCAACTTCAACTACTTCTACCACCGAGAGACTGACCACGAAGAGCAGTGCCAGTACACCCACGTCACCTGTGGCCAGCAACAGTCACCCTTCTCTGAGCCCAAGAAGGGGGACAGTAATCAGTCCCTCAGCAAGTCTGAATTCCTGGAAGCAGAAGACCTGGAGTCCATGAAATATTCCAACTTCATTCCTCCCAATAACCAGGGATATAAAGAGAAGAAAATGCTGACAGAGGTGTGATGGGTTTTGTTGTCCTGGGTCCAGACACAGAGCAGCAAGCTGCTGTTGCAGTCGTCTTCCTACAAGCAGCTGGATCTATTCAGCATTTCCATGCCAGACTGTGAATTGTGATACCGTAAACAGAATGATTGTGATAATGGGCTCTTCTGTCCTGATTTGCTGTTTCTCATTACTGTGTGCAGCCAGAAATGTTCTTGCTTTATTCCATGGAGTGCTAGCTGTCATCCCCACTCCCTTGTGCATTTCTTTCTCTGCTTTTGATGACTGCTTTAATCCAATATTTGCTCCGAAACCAAGCCTCGTTACTCCACTAGCAGAGAAGCCCTTGCCACTACTTCAGCAGAAGGATTCGGCAGAGTAAACAGTTAAAGGGGCTACAAACATCTGGCTCGAGCCGTGCCCTCAGTCCCTGTGCCAGCGCAGTGCCCTTGGCTGTGGGATCAGTCACGCCTGCCATGCCATTGCCTTTGAATAATGGAAACGCTGCAGCCAGGATCACAGGGAGCTCTGCAGCTGTAGGGGAAAGCCAGCAAGCAGATGCCTGCCTTCTTTGCAACCCTTGGCATGCTAAAGATCCTCCTGGTTTGCGTTTCAAAGAAAAAAAAAGGTGCATAAATCTAAAAGCTCTTTGCTACTTGCGACCATACATCGTGTATCCGAAACAGGCTTAAAGCAATCAACAGGCTTGGTGAAGATTCTCTGTGTTTTGAGCTTATCTCAGCCTTATTTATGCCAGTGCCCTGATGTTAATTGGCTTTTATAGTACCAACTTAATCTTCATAGTGGTAAGTGCCTTCTGATGCAAGGCGCGTTGGAGCAAATTCATTTGTTATCTGCAGAGTTCATCTTCACACAATAGCGTTTAATGAGACGTGCTTTGTGCTTCAGATACCTGGCTCTGTACTCGGGCATGTGAGAGCAGTTGACTCCACTGCTTTTTTTAATTGAGCATTTGTGTAGCTGAGGGAAGTTTGCATGTTGGTGTTTTGTTGACGTGGCAGAAAAATCCTGGCCACAGACAGCTCTGCACCTGTGCTGTGAGAGGATCTCGCTGGTTTAACGAGTCACCGGCATGAAATGCCCCAGGGCGAGCGTGTCAACGCTTGCAACTGAGCCTGGCACGGATACAAACTTCCCTAAGCTATCTGCCCAAAGCCAGCAGCATCCTCCAGACCCTTTGAATGAGGGGAGCCCTGAAGAGATGCTTTTGCTGTGTTGCTGGCCTAGCCAGTTCCTGGTATTTCATGGATAGGGGGGACAGCAGTGTTTTTGCACTTGGTTTTATGAGAGCAATTTGTGCTGGCCATGCAAAATACGCATAGCTTGGCCTGCAGTGCCGGGTTTGCCAAGGGACCAGAGATTTCTATCTTCAAATGCACGTTTTGCTTCCCAGATCATTTCATTAGTTTCAGTCAGCTCTGCCTTACACCTAACTTTTAAAATGTTTCAAGCACTGCCAGCAGGTGATAAAGGGAAATGGATGCTTTCAGATTTTGCTGGCAGATTTTCCTGCGAGGAAAAGTCTTTCTTGTTGTAATTCTAAGTGTTTATTCTGCATTCACACATCTGCATGTGGATGAAAGCAAAGGCAGCCATTAATGCCTTGCATCCTACTGTATGAAATGCATATTGGAATGCACTACATATTGCATGGGACACGTGTAATACATAAACCAGACATAATGCCAAGGGGCAAAAATACAGAGAATAGATTTCACGTATATATTGTGCTTTTCAGCCATAAGTCTAAGAATGCTAAAGGCATTTCATAGAATCATAGAATGGCCTGGGTTGGAAGGGACCTTAAAGATCATCTCTTTCCAAAGAGGGACATCTTCCACTAGACCAGGCTGCTCAGAGCCCCATCCTTTAATATAGTCAGAACTGGCTATAGAACTGGTTGTGAAATGGGATCTGTTTGCATCTTCATTACCCTGCCTGTTTTCAGTTGTCTTGAGATATGGCTCCATGCCTAGAGTGCTTTTATTGTGGCCTCTCTCCATCCTGGCCCTGCTCATATGGTAGAAGTTGTTTGTGCAAATCCTAACTGCTCCATTTCTCCAGAGTCCTGTTGCCTTCTCAGATGTTTTTAGTGTGCAGGGATCTCCCTTGGGGTCAGCACACAGCCATTACATTAAAACCTCTGTGTTCTCTCTCTCGCTGCAATCAGTAGGAAAATGCCACTTGTCTCAGTCTGGGAGACACAAGTTTGATGTGGTGAGGGCTCATAGCTCAGAGGGGTTTGCCTGAATAATGCCTAATTTCTCTTGGCTTCATGGGACTGAGGCAAAGGTTTGTGAACGTCTGAGCCTTGGGGACCATTCTGCATCCCCTGACGTGTGTAATCAGCTGGTGGGTAAATTGACCTGGTGAATAAGTGGGACTGAGGGGCATGGTAGCATCTCTGTTGATTTTGTGTAAAAATTGTCCAGTTCTTAGTGTGTCTTAGTCTTGGTGATGTTCTTAGTTGTGTTTAGGGGTCACCTTAATGAAATCTTTACTGTGAGGCCAAGAGAGGGACTTTTCTTCAAATTTTGTGTTGCTAGAAACTAGCAAAAGAAGCTGCTACTCAAGAGGGATGTTCCGAGGCTGCTGCCCTCTCCCAGCAGAATGCCCATGTTTGGGGATATGTTATGCCTGAGTCTATCAGCTGATAAAAGTTCCCCCAAAGTAAGATATAAAAAACTCAGGTTGAACACAAGTTCAGGAGGAGTCATGAGACACGCTGAGCCTACGTCAGAAGATGCCTGTGCTCATTTCTCCCCCTGGGCCTGGCCCCGTTGGCCCTGCCAGGCAGGAGCCCTCCCTGCCCAGAACAGGTTGTTCTCCCGACCGGCACTACAGACAGCTGGGCACGGAGACTCCAGCAAGTAAAAAAGATGTGAGGCAGATCACTGGTAGCACAATCCCAGCGTATCTTATACAGATCCTCTTGGAAAGAGGTGTCCTGCCCTGGGGTGAGATCCAGCAGTGAGTTTCCAGGTGGAATCCAGCAGTGAGTTTCTTGTGGGTTTTGGAACCTCCTGCCCGCAGATCGTACCCAGGGTGCGAAGGAATTCTGTGGTGAACGAAGCAGCTCTGTGCTGTTTCTGTGAGCCACGTTTGTCAGTTCTGAAAAGAAAAGTGCACCTGAAAATGTGTAACGCAGGAGTGGTGTTTGCTCCCTGTGTTTTCTGTGTTGGCCCTAAGAGAAATACACAACGCCAGCAGAAGCATGGAAACTGTAACCTGGGGGCGTGTAAATCCTTCTCTAAGCACCTCCTGAAAAGCAGTGAAGTCCCAGAGTCACCAATAATGCTATATGTTATAGAACTTGTGGAATTTGACCTTTTTAAGGAGCCTTCAGATTGGTTTTTTTCACGTGACTGAAATGACACAGTGGCACCCGTGCCATTGACTTTACCAGAGGTCTCGTGCCACCGAATCACAGAGATGCTTTCAAAAACCTTACCTCAAGTTGTCAGCCCTTAGCACTCCCCCATGGCTGCTCAAAATGCAAATCTGTTTCCTTCTGAAGCTGTTTCCTTCTGAAGGTAGAGCACATCCCTGTGAAGCCAAGTAGGCACCTCCAGGGACTTGTTTCCATAACAACCTCCCGGACTGTTTCTCTCTGCGCTGTGACTGTGGCTACAAGTGAAAGCACTCGTTGGATATTTTGTGTTCAGATATCAGCACCTTATCTTTACAGATGTTTTCTTTGCTTACTGGAGCCGATCCCATCACCTTATATCGTGTACAGCTGCCCTGGCCAACTTCAGGTGGGCAGTTTCCAGCCTTTGAAAGCAGGGAGTGAAAACCTGGAGATGGGAAGGGATTTTATTTGTCCGTCCTTGCATACAGAGAGCTGGAGAGTGTGTGAAGGACAATCTGAGCACTCAGCCAGGGAGCTGAGGGGCAACTGGCCTGTGAATGTAGAGTTATCTGGGTGCCTGCTGACAAGGAATACAAGCTCAAGCATCACATTAAAAACCCAGAAATTCCTCTTGCAGCAATCTCACTAGGATATAGTTTTGCAGTGGAAGAGACTATTGCTCCTTCCTGATCCTCTGGCTGGCTTGTGACAGTTGGTTCCCCAGATAATTTTCCCACAGGATGTTTTGCACCAAAGCAGGACAGGGCAGAAATAATTTCCTTGGAGGTGGGGAAGGAAGGAAGGAAAGGAAGACTTTTACTGAGGACACCGTTTTTTTATCCACGTAAAGGACTGGATGCATGAAAGGCGTGAAGACCTGTTTTGTGGTGTTTTACTGGTGGGTTCCTGCACTTACCTCCAAGATGAAATTCCTACTCTGCTCCTCCTTGGAAAATGTTGGAATTCGGGATTTCTGAGTAATTTTCTGTTTGGGCCTTTTGGTCCAGCTCTCACGGATTAAAATTCACTGCTACAGCAGCCGTGGGGCTGAAGGTGACTGGACTTGGTGTTCTCTCCTGGGCCCTCTCATTCAGAGGTCCCTATGGAGATAGAGAAGAGTGAGTGTAAAGAAAATTCAGGGCAGCGAGAGACAGGGTAAGGACTGAAGGTCTTCCATACGGTGATGGAAAGAACAGCATCAACCCTAAAAGCAAAGGAACAAACAGCTCCAGCATCTGCTGCTACAGCAGAAATAGGTAAGGTTTCTTTTTGTTCTGGGAAATTAATGACCAAGAGTTTCTTGAAATTAATGAGGAAGGATTTCCTAATTAAGATTTGCAGCCTAAAGGGAGAATCTGGTTCTAGGTGAAGAAAGAAAGATAATTATAAACTACAGAAATGTAGTATGAGCCAGATCCTCACCATCTGCTGACTCAAGCTGGCAAAACTCCTTTTAGTACAACTACCTTGGATTATATCGGGCTCCAACTTCAACCTCCTGCATCAAATCCAAGCATATGTGCTGTTTGTTAAACTGCTTCTTTTTGTTTGTTCTTTTCTTGAGGTCCTGTTTACATCAGGGAAAGATCTGCAGATTACAGCAGGAGTCAACCACAGCTTTCCCAAAAGCTCTCATCGGACTCGGGTCCAAGTAAGTCCTACCAAACTCAGCAGAGCTAAGCTTAACTTTAAGTTTATGTTGACAGAAGTTAAGAGCAGCGGCATTTTATGTGTTTATTTCTCAGTGGGGGAAAGATGTGGACAGATTGATGGGGAGTTTGAAGAGACTGCCCTTCCTGGCAGCCCTGTGAGCACAAGATAGCTCTGTCTGTGCTGCTCTAACCCAAAGCACAGCCTTGAGCCCTTCATCGTTGCTCTTTGAAGCTTGCACTAGGGACAGATCCCCTTCTGAAGACATTTGGAGCCATGTTATCAGCAGGTTCACAGGAGAATGCCTGAATTGCAGGCACCTGCTTTAAGCATAAGGAGGGGAGCAGGTGCTGGCAGGATGAAAAGCCTTAATCCCCTGATGAAAGGAACCAGGGGAAGCTGCGTGTCTTCAGCTGCCACCAAAGACAGCGGCTGAGGAAATTGCCTGCCAGTTTCAAGGGGCTCTTCCTGTTCAGGGTGGGGTCCTGCATAACACAAGACCCTACCCAGGGAGATAAATCCCAAAAAATGGTTTTGGGGAAAGCAGACAGGGACGGTGCTAATTAACAGTGCAGCATATGCTGTTAGTGCATGTTAATTCCACGTGCTTTTCCCCTTTTGGGCGGGTTTTCCCTTGCTCCAGGGAAGTCTGTCTGGGGCTTGTTGCCTGGAACAAAGAGTTTGAATATCAGAACATGGCTTTACACTTTGGGAAACTCATAGCTGTGATCAGTGTGGGTTTTACAGTCCTACAGCATTTCCTGGTGAACCCTCACTGCTGGAAATATCCAGGTTGTCTCTAGTGCCAATTAACAAGAGGGGCCCAAGCAATAATTGAGCTTTTCTGTGTACAACTTGTTCTTAGTGAAAGGAAAGAAAGGATTTGCAGCAGGGAAAGTGCTCATCAATTTCACCATAAATACTGAAGCTTTGTTGACTATTCATTGGAGATAAGAATTAGGGGAAACTTTTGTCTTCACATGGAATATCATTGAAAATTCAGCAAGTTCTTCTCTGGCTTCATTTTCACTAAATGAATATAAAGAGATTTATTCAGTGGCATAAAATCTTGGAAGAACCTTAGTCAAAAAGTGGTATAAATCACAAATTTATCAATTTAATTGCCAAATCTATCCATTTTGTGTTTAAAGAAATGAGGGGCCTTGATTCTGCTCTCTGCCTGAGGTTAGATAAATGTTTCCTTAGGACTGTGGGTGTTATGACTCCTGATTTAAATGAGTGTGAGAGAAGAATCAGGCCCAAGGAAGAGGGCTGTAAGTGCACATGACTCGGCTGGATCTCTTTAGGTGTTGTAGGTACACATTGGTCCATTCACCTAAAAGGCTGTATACAATTTTACACCAACAAAGGGTTTAGCTTTTAGAGTACATATCAGTTTATTCTCTTACATTCTCTGGAGGGAAATTAAATGGTATTTTACAAAAAAACTGGAACATTACTGTCCCTTCTTGCTGCTCCTTGATGCATCTGTTGTTTTCAATTAGCTTGATGGCATCCATTTTCAGAAAGCAGATGCTGCCCTCTTTTACACTGGTGCAATTCTGGAATAACTCCACTGACGTCAGTGAAGTGACTCCAAATTTATCCCCGGCAAAAGCAGAATTGGACCACAGTCTCTTTGTTTGCCTCTCTGCTCCGGAGCTCTGGGGAAGGTGTGCCACTGCCACACCATAAGGTGAGGGCGAGTGCCTGTCTGCTGTGCTGTGCTCGGCATTTTTGTGTCCCTGACACCCCCCCTCACGTGCCTGGCTGGAGCAGGAGCCAGGCTGGCCTGGGGCGTGCATGGCCACCAAATTCCTCCTGCTGAATGGAGCACTTGCTGGCTCTGGGTTCCTGACCACTCTCCATCTTAGCTTCCTCCTGCCTGGATATGTTTCCCAAGGAGACAGAGCTTTTTAAGCTGAAGAAATGTAGTTGCAATTCTTAAGTAATAGAATAACAGGAGGGTGGCAGAGGTAGATGTGGAGACAAGCTCTGCGCCTCCTACGGTTTTTTTTGCTGTTAGGGCTATGTGAAAATCATTGCAGTCCTGGCAGGTTGGCTCTGCATCTGCTGGTTTCAGAGTCTCCATTTTCAGGGGGTACTAGCTTGGAAAAAATGGGGCTTTGCTGCTCTGACTCTTCTGATCTCAGTCATGCCTTCCCTAAAACTGGGCAGAAAGCTTCATGTAAAAGCAATAGTTTGCTGTAAGGGAAAATACTACTGGAGATGGTACAGATGAGGGTGAATAGAAGGAATATTTGTGGAATCATAGAATGGCCAGGCTTGGAAGGGACCTTAAAGCCCATCTCGTTCCAACCCCCAGCCATGGGCAGGGAAATCTTGATTGCTCAGAGCCCCATCCAGTCTGGTCTTGAATATCTTCAGGGATGGGGCAGCCACAGCTTCTCTGGGAAACCTGTGCCAGGGCCTCACCACCCTCACAGGGAACAATTTCTTCCTCATATCCAATCTAAACCTCCTCTCTGTCAGTGTGAAGCCATTCCCCCTTGTCCTGTCACTCCAGGCCCTTGCCAAGAGTCTCTCTCCATCTTTCCTGTGGGCTCCCTTCAGGCACTGCAAGGCCACAATGAGGTCACCCCAAAGCCTTCTCTTCTCCAGGCTGAACAATCCCAACTCCCTCAGCCTTTCCTCACAGCAGAGCTGCTCCATCCCTCTGCTCCCCTTGGTGTCCCTGCTCTGGGCTGGCTCCAGCAGCTCCCTGTCCTTCACTCAGCCAGAGTGCCAGTGTCACTAACTGAGCCACCAGAGTAATGCAGCCATAAAAATCAAGGTACAGGTCTTGGAAAATCTCAGGACAAGCACGTTCAGTACCACCTGGGAAATGTTAATTCTACAAGGCCTCATCTGGAATGCTGTGTGCATTGTTGGTGACCTAAATTTGGTCAGGCAGGATGCACAGAAGAACAGCAAGAATGATCAGGTGGATGGTATCTGTTTTGCCAGTAGAAGCTGGGAGAGCCTGACTTTTCTAGGCCAGCAAAAGACTGACAAGACCTGTAGTTAGGAAAATACTGGGGGCAGAGTAACCAAAGGAGAAGAAAAATATGAGAAATTGTGAGATTTTTCTTGTGTCTCCAGATCATTTCCCATATTCACCTACAAAGCACCAAATCCTGGTGATTTTACTATTAAATACTTGGGGTTTGTGGGTAGGAGGGAGAGCTAGGGGAGGAGCTGTGAGTTTTAGGAGGTGTTTTTCCTCTGTGGGACTGATGGGAGAGAAGGAAGTCCTAGGAGTGGGGTAGAATGGCGCAGGGGATACCACATCCCTCCAGGAGCTGGTCTGGAGGCAGAGAGCAAATTCACACCCTTTAAAAAACCCACCAAACTCTGTTCACCGCTCTTCCCCTCAGCCTGCAATGGCTGCTCACCTTGTCCAGTCTTTTGTCTCTATCCAGAGCTCCCCAGCTCTTTGCTGACCTCCCTCCTTCCTGGAGTCTGTGGTCATTCCTCACTACCATGAGCTCCCTGGAATCATTGGAACTATGCATTGCATCTAATGTTGGGAAAAGCCTTGAACCAGCTCTGCTGCAGCTCAGTTAGATTATCTGATTTGAGCAACCTGCTCTGGTGGAAGGTGTTCCTGCCCTTCTGGCAGGAGGGTTGGAACAAGGTGATCTTTAAGGTCCTTTCCAACTCAAACCAGTCCGTGATTCTGTGATTTGTTGCAGGAATAAGCAGTGATGTAGGGTCTTCAACAACTGCTGCTCACAGAATCATTAAGGTTGGAAAATACCTCCAAGATCATCAAGTCCAACCTTCAGTGGAATATCACAATGCCCAGCAAACCATATCATGAAGTGCTGTGTCCACTCATTCTTTGAACACTTCCAGGGCTGGTGATTCCAGCACTTCCCTGGGCAGTCTGTTCTAATGCTTAACCGCTCTTTCAGTAAAGAAATGTTTCCTAATATCCAACCTGAACCTTTCCTGATGCCACTTGAGGCCCTTTCCTGTTGTCCTGTCACTTGTTCCCTTGGAGAAGAGGCTGACCCTGACCTGGCCACACCCTCCTGTCAGGGAGTTGTGGGCAGCAGCATCGCTGTGTAGAAGATCAGAGCAGTTGATCCCGATGGCCCCTCTGGCCTGAGGGATGAGCAGAATAATCTCCTATTGCAGGCACTGTTCTGACATAGAACAAAGCTTCACATTTGTTCTCTTGCCTCTCTCAAATTATTTCCCCTTAAGCTCAGGAGGCAGAAAAAATATTGACCAAGGTGGGAGCTTCATTCATCCAGCCAGCTCTGTGTCACAGAAGTGCCAGGAAGGAGCTGTCCTTAGACTTTGAGCCTTCCTGCTCTTGATGCTCTTTGTTCACTTCAGTGAAGAAACCATTGTCTTGTCATTTCTATCTTTATTTTGGCCAGCCAGTTCTGCTCTTTAGCTTTTCTCCTGTGAGAAGAAAGATGGTGAAGGGTCTGGAGGGGGAGCCACATGAGGAGTGGCTGAGGGCACTTGGTCTGTTCAGATGGAGAAGAGGAGACCGAGGTCAGAGCTCACAGCAGTTCTGCAGCTTCCTCACAAGGGGAGGAGGAAGGGCAGGCACTGAGCTCTGCTCTGTGTGACCAGGGACAGGACCCAGGGAACAGCTGGAGCTGTGTCAGGGGAGGGTTAGGGTGGAGATCAGGAAAAGGTTCTTCCCCCAGAGGGTGCTGGGGCACTGAACAGGCTCCCCAGGGAATGGGCACAGCCCCAAGGCTGCCAGAGCTGCAGGAGCGTTTGGACAACGCTCTCAGGCGCAGGGTGGGATTGTTGGGGTGTCCTGTGCAGGGCCAGGAGTTGGACTGGATGATCCTTGTGGGTCCCTTCCAGCTCAGAATATTCTGTGATTCTGTGACTCAATGAGGGAAAAAAAGAAAAGCCAGGCAAAGGAAGTGTTACGAATATCCATGCACATCATGAAAGCCTGTGAGTGTGGACACCATTTGTGCTCTATTGGTGACATTGGCAGGATGGTGCACACAAATCTGGTGGCCCTTAGGATGGCTTAAGAGCCTGTCCCAAGCACTTGGCATCATTTGAATCATGGCAACAAGCCACTTTAGAAAGGTGTTATAAGAAATACAGAGTGAGCCAAAGAGTTTGATTTGAACCATGAACACGGAGTTGCGTTTATTTCTGATCTCAGTTCACTCACAGAATTATGGAATAGCTCAAGTTGGAAGGGACCCTTAGCAGTGTGTAGTTATCAGGCTCTGAATTATTCTCATATTTTAGTGTGTCAGAAATAGCACTGTCTGGCACATTCCTTTCAGAACTGTAGGCTATGGCCTTTCATGCTTATGACAAAGCAATTGATCTTTGTAGTCTGTCCTTGGAAGTGACTTTCAGAAACGTTTTGGAGACAATTCACTGTCACACAATTCATTAGTCTGATGTTTGATGTTCTGCTACAGTTTTCAGCAGTGGACTGCAAACATTTATCTAGGATGTATTTCCATCAAAAGGGGCCCCTTCCTCAAAATCAGCAACATTTGTGAGAGAAGTTTCATTTCAGTTCATTTTGGTACTCTTTACAAAAGGCATGTTTGGGAAAATTTTGTAATGTGCATGATCCCTTTCTTAATATTCTGAATACTTTTTACTTTTTTTTTAAAGAAAATGTATGTAAAACAAGGTAAAATATAAAATTTTGCCCTGGTTTTTTTTGTTGTTGTTGTTTTGGGTTTTTTGGGGGGCATTATTTTGTTGTTTTGTTTTGGTTTGTTTGTTTTGGGGTTTTTTTGGTTTGGTTTTTTTTAACTTTGATCTGGAGTGAAAGATATAACATGGATTTGGGGTTTGTGGGTTTTTTTCTTTTGGAAGGGAGGGGATTATCCTCGGTTTAGGGGAGTTTATTTTTAATAAACTTTTTTTTAAGCAGCGTAGTGGTAGGCATTGGTTGTTCCTGTTCGTTATCAGCGTGGCTGCAGTGTCAGCTCCAATACTTCCTTGAATTCAGTTAGGTGATACTCACATGCTCCAGAAGAGATGGAATGCCAGGCCAAACCTCATGGGTACTACAGCATGTGTTCCCAGTGACAGAGGGGATGTTCCAGTGCTTTGGCTATGGCTGGGCCAAGCCAGTTGTTCTTTTCTGCAGCTGCAACACCTGCCCAGGTGAGAAGGTTTTTTTTTGATGAGACCAAGCTGCTTTTCCAGCACAGTCTGGCTTGTTAGAACATGTCAGAACTCATTCTGAGTTCTGAGCTCCTCCTGTTCCCACTCAGCTGGTCAGCTTTTAAGATCTTTTTACTCTGAGATTGTGTAATAAGAAAAAAAACTTTAAAAAACTACAAAAAAACTTGTTACTAAAATTTTCTGGGTGAGTTGAGAATGGAAGGAAAAGGTGCTACCTGCAGAGGGCTGGAGCTCCCTCCTTACTTAGTTTTTTCTTGGCTCTTTAAAAACCAAACCCGTGCAGATCTGTGAGCTGCCACTAACACTTAGCTAAGGGGATTTCAGAGGAGATGAGTTGGGAGTTCTTTGCACATTAACCACTAATCAGCATCCCCATAGAAGATGTCTGAATACATATTGATCAAGCCAGCTGCAGCTGGGAGGGGTTCTGGAGGCTGATGCAGCTTTCCTCTCCATCCTCCATCTCCAGTCATGGGAACTGTGTAGAAAAACCACCCACTGGTACTTCTGGCCGTGGTGTTTCTGCTTGTTAGTAATTGCATCAAAAGGTTGTGTGGGGTTTTTGGATAGTCGAGAGACTACTTAGGAAGGAAGGTAATTAAATACCGGGCTTGGGGTCAAGGGGACAGTCCCCAGTGCTGTCACATGGCCTTTGGATGTCCCTCATGTCTCAGTGCCTCAGCAATAAGGTGGGACAGTATAAAGCCATTTAGTTCCTTCTTTTCCCTGAACCTTTTAGACAGGGAGATCTTTCTGAAGTGTTCCTCATCTCTTCCCTGACACCTGGATAATATCAGGCACGGCTGGGGACCTCTCCTCCCTCAGGACACGGTGCTGTGTCACTGTCACAACAGCAAACAGATGGGCAATGAGGATGAAAAACACCACAGGAATATGTTTGTCCCAGTGCATGGGACTCATGGAACACCCAAATGCTGGCAAGTCCTGCTGTTACCTGGCTCTGTGTTGGGCTTGGGCCATGCTGTACTGATCCCTGTTTTCCAGGCTCGGAAACAAAACAGTCGGAGCAGGCCCCTCGTTTGTGACTCTCCCTTCCCTTGCAGGCTGCCTTATAATTAAAAGGGTGCAAAAATATTTCTGTCTGACAAAGCCCAGAGCTGACTTAACTGCAAGGTAAACTGAAAGCTCCTGGAATGCTCCGTGGAGATAAGAGGCTGACATCCCTTTTCCCAGCTAGTCCAGAAGAAGGGAATTGAAGCAAGTTCTTCTCTTCTACCCCCTGAGTTTCCCTCAGGGACCAAGGTGTTAAAACAGCAGAAGAAATTATGCTGCAGGTGGGAGGAGTTCACCATCTCTTTCAGAGATTTGTGTCAACTCTCCAAGCATGAAGGACTGGTACTGAGCAGTCAAATCTGCACTTTGAATCTGGCAAGATTGGGTTTTTTTTTTTGCAGATTTTCAGTGGCATTGTTAGGAACTAATCCTCCTAAATGCTTTGGTAGTTTTTCTTCCTTTATGGTATTTCAGAGGGATATAAGGATACGTGGAATAGCAATTACAGCTCTTCATGGTTTATATTTAGTCATATATTGGTGATTCAGAAGCAAGCATATGTAAAAAGGCCCAGATGAATCCTCTTGCAAATTCCTTCCTGTCCTACAGCACATTTAGGTGCTGGAGTCTTACAAGCCATGCATGCACAATTCTTACAAAAATCTTATGTTTTTTTGGTGAGGGACTCTTGCCATGTCTCTGTGTCCACCATGATTGCATGAAGAGGTTATTTTGATGGCTGAAATATTTTAACAGCCCTGCTGATGCAGAGACTTGGTTTCAGGCAAATGGAGCCAAATTCTCAGCTGGTGTTCATACATCAGCACATTTTTCTTCTGATGCCAGCTAGGCAGCGTGGTAGAGGGTGCTTTAGAAGCCTTTTTTTTATCATTTAAGGGGTTTTTTTGTCTATTTAGCATATCGTTGGGAAGCAAGACCTGTTTATCTTGGAAATTCAGTGTTTTGAAGTGTAACTTAAATTCCCATTTGAATGTTTTTTGAGTTCTGACTGTTGGATGTGCCACAGCACCACGCCAGTCTGTGGACAGACTGATGCTCACAGCCACGTTCTGGGTTGGGATCTGGGATGGATCTAACATTTCATTTTTCCTCTACCTCAATTCCTCTGGCTCTGGAAGAGAAATACCATTTTTCTCTACTCAACGTGCAGTTGGGTGTTTATCAGTGATAAAGTTCTAGGTACACTCATTTGTCTTCAGATACTGCAAATGGCCTTTTTTGTCCTGCAGGGAATCACAAGCAGATGGTGTGAGGCAGGCCTGGGAAATTAGAACTTTAGAATCACAGAATGGCTTGGGTTGGAAGGGACCTTAAAGATGAACTCATTCCAGTGCCCCTGCCACAGGCAGGGGTATCTTCCACTAGCCCAGGGTGCTCAGAGTCCCATCCAGGCTGGCTTTGGACACTGCCAGGGATGGGGATTGGACCTAGATGTGCAGCTGGGGCAGCTGGTTACTCTGAGACCTTCAAGGAGCTTCTCTGATCTGTTTCTGATTTCACATGGTTGTAACTTCTGTAAAGGGTATCATTATTTTCACAGCTGAAAATAGGATAAATGGGACGTTGACCCTCTTTACTTGCTTCAGTAATGTTGCTTCTGTTAATACTATTTTTTTTAGGAAGAAATTGTTCCCTGTGAGGGTGCTGAGGCCCTGGCACAGGCTGCCCAGAGAAGCTGTGGCTGCCCCACCCCTGGCAGTGTTCCAGGCCAGGTTGGACGGGGGTCTGAGTAACCTGGGATAGTGGAAGGTGTCCCTGCCCAGGGCAGGGGCATTGGAATGAGATCACCTTTAAGGTCCCTTCCAACCCAAGCTATTCTATGATTCTCTGAATATTTCCCTGTTCCTCTACACCTCTTTCCCTGCTTTCTGCAATGATTGGAATCCCCACTACTACTGCTGGGTGTTCAGGCAACTATAGTGGGAGTATAAATAGTTAACTAAGCAGCCAGGCACTCAGAAAATACCATAAATTCACAGTTCCAGAACTTTAATAGAAGGTGGCATTTTAAAAAATGCCTAAACATGCCATGGCCTTTGGGAATTTTTTCTAGTGACTTCAGTGAAACAGAGTTGGAGCAATAGCAAGTGCATTTGAAAATCCTGCCTCTTGTCCCAAGCAGCAGGTCAGGGAGTGATCCTGCCCCTCTGCCCAGCCCTGTGTGGCACATCTGCAGTGCTGTGTCCAGCTCTGGGCTCCTCAGGACAGGAGGGACAGGCAGCTCCTGGAGCGGGGCCAGGGGAGGCTGCGGAGATGATTTAGGGCCTGGAGCATCTCTGACAGGGAAAGGCTGAGGGAGCTGGGGCTGTTCAGCCTGGAGAGGAGCCCCAGCTGAGAGGGGCCCTCAGCCCTGGGTGTCCCTGTCTGCAGGGAGGGCTCCGAGCAGGGCCCAGGCTCTGCTCCGGGGGGCCCAGCAATGGCACCAGAGGAACGGGCAGGGACTGATCCCAGGGAGTTCCCCCTGGACAGGAGGCAGAACTTCTTCCCTGGGCAGTGACTGAGCCTCCCTCACCGGAGACATGAACTTGCTGCTTGTATTGCTGTTGCTGGTTTTGATCACAGAGGAACCCTAAGAGACCCTTGGGATGAGGGGAGATGAAAGGAGTGAAGATGACTATGGCCACTGCCACAGTCATGGCAGGAATTTCCTTGTCCCTGCACCCCTTTCCCACATTTCCCATCAGCAGCTGCCATCCTGGCCTCCCAGGGCTGGGGTGGGAGCAGAGCAGGCAGCAGGACCATGGCTGTTTGGCTGTCCCCAGCAGGCTGTTGTCCTTAGCAACTGCTGTCTTTGCCTCTGCTGCAGAGGGATATTCCAGACCTTGTGGCATCATGCTCAGCGTATGAAGTGGGGGAAGAAGAAGGAAGGGGAAGGTATGCTCAGGGTTTGTTTTGGTGTGATCTTGTGTGCTGGTTCCCCTGGGATATTTCAAAAAGGCATTTAAAACAGCAATGAAGAGAAGGGAGATGAGGATTTAATGAGGGCTAGCAACTGAGGTTACAGCTGATAAGGAAGGTTGGATTTGAGTTGAGTAAAACTCTGCTTGCTTCATCTTCTCAGCTACTTTAAGCTGAAAACATTGACCTTTGTGGTCCTTTCCAAAAATTTTAATAAGGACCAGCATATCTTGTTGAATTTTAATTTAAAGTCATTGACTCTGCAGTTCTCCCAAAATATTTCTCTTGAAGGGATGCTTTGTGAGCCAAGGGAAGAAGCTAAGCCCTATGTCACAGGCTCCTCCAGCACTGACGAGAAGGCTTTGAAACCTGGTGCACAGCCCAAATTTTAACTTCCATGGTTTGGCTGCATCTTTGACCCATAAATGGGAATGGATTGGGAAATTGAGTGGGTTCTGTGTCAGCTGAGCTAGAACTTACGTGCCAGGTGTGTCCGTGCACGTGAAGGCTGGATGGACAGCAGTGCTGGAAAGCTGTAGGCTCCCAAGCTGCAAGGTTTTTGCAATGATCTTAACTAAAACGCAAATGGTGGTGTGGTAAATAGCAAGATTGGGAAGTAGATTTGGTTTTGTACAGTACTTTGAAGTGTGATGTAAGCAACAGCTGGTCACAGAACCACAGAGTAATTAAGGTTGGGAAAGACCCCCAAGACCATCAAATCCAGCTGCCTGATCCCCACCTTGTCACCCAGACCATGGCACTGAGTGCCACATCCAGTCCTTTCTTGGACACCTCCAGGGGTGGTGGGCAGCCCATTCCAGTGCCTGACAGCCCTTTCAGTGAAGAAATTCCTCCTGATGTCCAACCTGAACCTTCCCTGGCACAGCTTGAGGCTGTTTCCTCCTGTCCTGTCCCTGTTCCCTGGGGCACAGCCTGACCCCCCGGCTGCCCCCCCCTGTCAGGGAGTTGTGCAGAGCCAGACGGTGCCCCCTGAGCCTCCTTTGCTCCAGGCTGAGCCCCTTTCCCAGCTCCCTCAGCTGCTCCTGGTGCTCCAGCCCCTTCCCCAGCTCCGTTCCCTTCCCTGTTATTAATTAATCTCGGGGTTTATCGAATACAATTTCTCAGCAGCAAAAAGCAGTAGTTTTTTCTGGAGGGTTGGTGTATAGCTTCCAACGAACCCTTTTCTGGGGGGAAAAGATCACTGATGTTTATTCCAGCAAAACGCCCACAGAGAGGTGATCTTGCTGGGCAAAGACACGCACCGGCATGGGAAATTCTGTGGAATTCTGCTGAATTCTGGAAAGCCTGAAAATTCAAAGGAAATTGGAATAGCAGTGGGAAGAAGTCTGAGTTTGGGAAAAACACGGAGTGTTGCTGTCAGGAAGCGGCCCCGAGAGCCCGGGAGGAGTTTGCGGGGTGTCGTAATGCCATCCTGTGGGCCAGGGAGGTATGCGACAAGGGACACCTGCACGGGTGACCCGCGCAGCCGGGGGGGGTTGGCAGCTCCGGTGGGTGCGCACTTGCTTCCCCCCAACCAGGATCAGGGAGAGAATGGGAAGGGTAAAAGCTGGAAAAACCCCTGGGTTGGGATAAAGGCAGTTTTACAGGGAAAGGTCTGCCTCAGCATTTATTGATCCATTTCCTTTGCTGCCGCAGCTCTACCTAAATATCCAGTGCGTGGGTATTTTTAGGCTGAGCATCTCCCTGAGCCCCAGAGAGACAGCAGCAGTGGTCAGCATGCCCAGAGCTGGGCCCCTTGCTTAAGGCTTTAAGCAGCAATGTAGTGAGGTATGGGCTGCTGGTGTGTGCTGGGCGGGCCTGAAGCGTGAGACAGCCTGAGTGGCACTGTAGTTTGCCATAGATATGTAGAGAAATTCAAGATTTTTTGTGTTTTTTTGTCTCCAGAGTTAGCTCTGAGGCAGCTGCTTTGGTGGCAGCTGAGGACAAGCACTTAGCCTTGGGTTGGATTTAGGGAATGGATGTGGGACTTGGCACATGGTGCCTTTTCTGGAGCAAGTCGTTGTAGTCTTTGCACGATGTCATTACACCCAGCCATGTCCTTTTAATGTCAGAATTATACACAACATGTGCTGGAAAGTCAGGATTCCTCGAGGGAATTCCAGATGGCTCCCAGGGAGAGAAGTGTGAGCTGCATATGGCCTGCGCTGTGTGGGGTTAAACTGGGGGTTTAATTTGAGGAAGAATGGTGGAGTGTTGGGCATTTCCTTGAGTATTTTGCTTCACTCAGTCAAGCTAAAACAACCAATCTCACATGAGGCAGTGCTGGATCTTTCCACTCAGTTATGCCAGCTGATTTGATGTGTCCATTGCATCCGTGTCCTTTGTTACGGTGGGACATGGAAGGAGTTCATCCTCTCGTTAGGAGCAGACCTGCTCACTTCACAGTCCTGCTGCTCTTTTCTGCTTCTCTGCTTTCAGATGGGCACTATAAATACATTGGATCTGGTCTGTTTAATCACCTCTCCCTTATCTCTGCACAGTGTGATAGCTGGCTGCCACAGGGGTCTGTCCTGATGAAAGCAAGTAAAATTTGCTTCAGTGGAGTTACATCCACTTGAAGTAACTTTCCCAACATTTTTGCCATACCCAGGGACATTGAAAGCCTGAAAATATTCTCAGTTTACTTGCTAGAAGTTTTTTCTGTCTGTAGATCTTCTTACTGGCATGTATAGTCTGAATGGGATTGCATCTCTCACCATTGAGGGGGATACCAGGACCTTGCAGGATAGCAGGAGGCAGCAGTTTGGTTTTAAACATGAATTTTATTCCATCTTTCCAATTCATAAATGTAGAAGGTGTCTGAAATGGGGTTGAAAAGTTGCCCAGGTGAGTTTAGATCCCATTCCAGAGCATAGTCCAATTTTTCATGTCTCTGGTCTCAGAAAACCTCGCTGGGGAGTGTTGAGCTATTTATTATGAATTTAGGCATCAGTATCAGGCTCTCAAAATTAGGGATAGAGAAATGGGTACCCAAAATTAATCCCCTGCAACCCTCTACATGTATATGAGGTCCACCTTGTAAAAAAATGACAGCAGTGTAGTAGGTTTTGTTTCTGTACAAGACCTGCATTCTGCTTTCTGGAATTCAGTCCCTTTGGAGTTCAAGCTGAGCATCCAGTGTCATTCACCATGTGGGAAATTCTTGGTTTAGTTTTGTACTTTATATTTAAATAGTACTGAAAATTAATTAAGCAATAACTTGAGTAAGTTATAGGCAGGGAGTACTTCGGTATTTTGTTTATCTTTTGCTTCACATTTGCCTTTGATGCCTGAGGGGGCCACCTAAAACACAGAGACTGGACAAAATAAGAGAATAAAGGTAGGTATTTATTTGAAGGGCCTTCAAGGTACACACTGGGAGGACAAAAGGCTCCACCCAAGATGGACCCTGGGTCACGGGCTCTTCACACTTTTATAAGTTTGTTTCGTTTGCGTATCAGGGTTAATTCTCCAATTAAAACTTCAGTTAATGATGCAATTTCCTTAAGTTTACCCCCCCTTCTTAAGATTTTAGTTTACACATTTTGGGCCTGGGACAATCTAGGTGTCCTTGAAGAGCAAACCTGGAGAGGTTTGTTATGTCTAACCAGCATGAGAGAACAGCAGCTAACAGGCTACAAGAAACTTGAGAGTTACACACGAGGCAGTACAGGATTTGAAAAATATAAAAGTTAAAACCTAAGGCATCACCTGCATGCCCATTCCTTTTAGGTGCTTTCTCACTTTTGCCTTTATAGAGTTACAGAGATAGAAAACCTTCTTTGGTCCACCTGCCACTCTTCTGGCCCAGTCCAAACCTTTCCCATTGCTTTCTCTGTGTGAGTGACAGTAATCATTATTTTAATGGTGCCTTCCAGCACTGTCATAAACTTGAATATAGGATGGTTTCATGCCAGTCCCTCTGCTGGGCTGTGCTGGCTAAACTCTGGCTTAGTGGACAGATTTAAAATATGAGTTTGCTGTCCTGTGGCCACAGTGGTAGGGTTTTTCCCAATATTTGCAGCGTTGAATGATTGTTTGTTCTGCTGTAACTGAATACAACAGCTCAATTATACTTTCTGAGCTGTTTGCAGAGATCTGCTTAAGGCTGCAGTGTTTGATCCCTGCAGATGCTTTGTTTATAGAACACCTGATGAAAGGTTGTCCAGGAAAAACTTAGACTTGGGCTTTTTGATTTACAGGTACTGCAGGAAAATGTTTCCTGCTAAACTCAAAAACCTGTTTATGTAATTTGTTACCTTTTTATTTACTGGGACCGTTTCTTTTGCACAACCCTTGCTTTGGACTGGGAGGTAACGTTACACACCTTAAACATGCTGCACTTCCAGTTCAAGAGGAGTCACATTTGCTGCCAAAGAGTTTTCCTAAATGAATTTTCAAACCATAAAGGAGCAGGAATCTTCTCCCTGCAGGTCAGAAACAAACTGTAAGAGAGTAAATTTTACAATTTTGAAGCATTTTTTGATTATTAATATACATGATGGATATAAGGAGATCCCAGATAGCAAATATTGAATATTTAGACTCTCATCCTCTCCTCTTTCCCTGTGGAACATCTCTACTAACTTTGGGGAAGATCCATGTCAGACACATCAGTGTAAAACTAAAACTAGGATCAGAGCACACCACCACTGTGATTGTTTGCTCTGCTGTGTATAGATTTGTCATAGGTTCAATTAATTTGTCATAGGTTCAATTAATGCAGCTGTTGCAGACATGTCTCTCTGCCTCTGAATTGTCTGATGGGGTCTCTGCCTTGCCAAACTCCAAAAAATTACTGGGATTAGATTCTTGCTGCTCTGAATCTCTTGAAAACTGTGAGCTGGCCTCAGCATCTCAATTTGTTCATCCTCTGTAATCCCTGGAGCGAAAACTCTCCTCTCCAACATATAAATCCACAGGAAAAAAAGTTGACATGAAAGAAAATTCGCTGAGGGAATTTTGCTTTGAAGATCAGCACATATTTAGCCTGGAAAGCAGAGATTGCTCACAATTGTGGTGAACTCCAAGCAAGTTGTGCCTTTTGTTGGTAGACCTGCCTTTTCTTTGTCTTAGAAAACTTTTTAAAGAGCAGATGCAAATGTGTTGGTGTATATTTATGTTTATATTTATATTTATGTAAGGATGCATATTTATATATATTTTGTGCTGCTGACATTTTCTCCTTTCTGAACCTAGGCAGAGCTCTTGACAAATCTTGTTCACTTTGTGGGTTTCTCCCATCTCTGATGTTTCTCCCGCTTCTTTCTCCTCCTTTGGGCTTTGGCAGTGTGACAAACAACATTCTGGCCCAGGGCTTTCTCACTGCCACACTTTTTACAGCCTGTTCTTGTTCTTTTTCTGGCTACTTGAGTCATTGCCAAGCAGTAGCAGGAGCTGTGGGAGCTCGGGGACTAGAAAGTGTATGGTTTTCATAGAGGAATAAGCTGCTTTCAAACTCCTGCACTGAGTGGGAAAGGGAATTGTGGCAGAAAAGGCTGTGTAAAAACATAAACGGTGCAAACTCCTTGCAGTGCAAGGCTTGAGCTGCTCAGCATTTCGGCAGGCACAAGCTGGGTTTCTTTAGGCTCATTACTAGCCCTGCTCACACAATTAAGTCTGGACCTCAGTTTTGTTTAGCACTCAGGAGTCCTGAAATGATGAATTTACCATCACATCCTATCCGTGTACCTGTGGTGGGTTGACCCTGGCTGGATGCCCCCCAAAGTCACTCTGTTATTCTCCATCCTAAGCTCCACAGGGGAGAGAAAATATCACTAAAGACTCCTCACACTCCTCCTTTGGTCCAGTGTGGGGTCCCTCCCATGGAAGTCAGTCCTCCAGGAACTTCTCCAACATGTGCCTTTCCCATGGGCTACAGTTCCACGATCTGCTCCAGTGTGGATCCCTTCCACAGGGTGCAGTCCTTCATTTATTCCAGTCATTTTTTCCCTCTCCTTCTTTTGTTGTGGAAGACTGCTGATACTTTTAATAACTTATTAATAGCCCTTTAGGTTTCATGAGTCACCACCACACATGCAGCTGGAATGGACTGCACGAAAGTGTGACAATGGAGAAATCCCTAAAGGAAGAAAAGTTCTTGCAGACCCAACATTTTTTCGTTCTGTTGTTTAATAAATTGTTTCAGATCTGATTAATTAAAAGAAAAATTTTAAATTTTAAATTTCCTGACTTGCTTTGATAGACTTTCATGCCCCTGGTGTGGAGGGAGGGGCCTATAAGCCAAATTGTCATTACAGGTTTGTCTTAAAATGACCTAAAATTAGGTGCCAAGAAAATGGCTCTGGGAATTCCCAAAGTCCCAGTTACAGTAAGAGTCAGACCTTGTGTCTCTGTCCTTGAAGAGCACAGCACTGCAAGACAACCTAACAAACTTTGCAACCTTCTAATAAACTTATTTCATCTCATGCAAGAAGACAGGTGTGTAATTCCCAGGAGCTGTAAGGAAAAATCGGCCCCAAAGCCAATCCCAGTAGGCATCAAGGTCAGCAAAGAAACGTAGCACTTTCCATTTTAGCCAGCTGCAGCTGACAAGAGATTTCAAATTCAGCCCCTTCAAACATTCTCACGAAGAAATGAACCCTTAGGCTGGTGTGGCTTTACTGTGGTCCATGTAAAATAACACCTTTTTCTTGTGCGTTTTTTTTTAACACTTTTTTTTTGTTTTCCTTGCTAGGCTGGGTTCTGGATGCTGCAAAGCTGTCGTGTCAGGATGCTGCAAAAGAGGTCGTTGCATCTTCTTCCTGTAGAGCTGGTGGAGTTTCCCTGTGTGCAGGGGGTACAACCTTTGTGGTCAGGAAACTGTTTTCCTTGCTTTGTGGTTTTCTTGTTGCTGTTGCTTTTAAAGGGATCAACAGTCCAGGAAACTGAAATTAAATGTGAGCAGGGACTGGAGGAAGGAAGCAGGGAGAATCCCCTACAAGATTCAAATGTGTCTCATTTCTGGGAGAACTAAATTAAAGCAGGATTCAACTGCCAGTGGCTAAATAGCAGCAATTCATGAGCTGTTCCTCAAAAGCCCCAGACAAGCACAAAATCCTGTGGGAAGCTGGAGATTGACACAGGACACCTCCAGAAGAGTCAGCTGTTGAAACTTCCTTTAAGCCTTTTTTTCAAGTGGAACATGGCAAATGCATAAGGTCAGCCCTTAGAAGAGCAAACAGCTCTCTCTAGAAAATCAAATGAGTGGCCAAAGTCTGTCCATTTGTCTGCCTGTCTTTTTGGCCTTGGATTACTGTGCTTTTCAAAGCTGTGCTTTCATGACTTGGATAAAAAGGTAGATGGTTCATAGCTCTACAAGTAGTAATCATCCTGCTCATGCAAAATATCTGCTGTCTAAGGGATGGGCCCAAACTAGAGGTGTTTCTCATTTACCTACAAAGTGTCTGGCTTTAGCATCTGTAGAGTCAGTTCTTGTGAACACGTGAGTCCATCGCCTGCTCTAATGGAGTTAGTGACTTATTTTCAGTGGTCGTAGAGAGTTTCACTGAAATAGCACTGTTTGTAGTCTTTTGTGTGATTTAGGAGACCCAATAGCCAGACAATTCTGGAACTGTAATATAATTGTATGCAGCGTTCCCAGAAAATGCTCTGAAGTCTTCTCCCGTTGCACCATTGTGATAAAAACCTCTGCTGCTTTTCAAGCTCCACAAGTCCACACTGTGCCGTGCTGAAAGTGATAGAAAACCCAATTAGCTCTGAAAAGTCAAGGGCAGAGAGGGGTGCTCTGGCCTGTAATTCCCTTCCTTTGGAAGCAGCAAAGGTCAGCCGTGCAGCCAAGCTTCCATGACCACATGTGGATCCAGCCTGTGTGTGTTGCCAGCTCTCTACATAGGAGAGTGGAAGCAGGGGTAGGAAGAATTGATTCTGGAAGGGGAGAGCCTGAGAGGAAGAGTGGAGTTAAATGTGACAACTGAGATTTTCAGAAGGTAGTTTGATGGATGCTGGGCATCCAACTTCCCTAGAACTCTTCATCAATAACACCCTCTATATCTTCCTGAGTGACTTTAAGCCTGTCTGGCAGTTTTCAGTGTCAGTGCGTGAGGGAAAAGAGGTAGAAGGCAGCTCTCTCTGATTTGGCAGCTCTGGGACTGCAGTACCTTCTTATGGCTGCTGGCTGAGGGTCTGGATCTCTGAGAAGCTTCCTGACTCCCTGTGGCTCCCACAGATTTCTAGGACTGGGCTTAGAGAAACCCTGAGCTGCCAGACTGGAGGCTGCTTCTGTTGTGGCTCTTCTGAGCAGTGCTGGGCGTGGATGTGAGCCTGCAGTCCTTGGGAGGCAAGATGCACTCCACAATCCCAAGGGACCTGCTCTATCTCTTAGTGCAGGCCAGCTGCAGTGGGAATTCTCCACGTCCCTCTATCCTGATCTGTGTGTCAAGACCATGTGGCTGACCATGAGTGACCAGAGCTGCCGTGGACCGTTCTTGCAAGGACAGTTGTCTGCAGAGTCAGCATAGGTGCAGGCTGCCTTTGGAAAAGTGTGAATATCCTGGGGAAATCCATGGGGCAGAGACCCTGGGCCATCCTGTGTGCCCACACCATCAGCAGGAATGATATTGACAGGGGTGCTTTTCTTTCGGTGTGAAACCTTGCTCTGATGCATTATTCCAAGGAAAACAGCTGGAATTTGCAGGCCAGATCATGTGTAATAAGTAATTCCAGCTCCCTTACTGGAATACAGGTCAGGTCCAGCATTTCTGAGAAATTGTTGATGGTGAGGGGTTTTTTTTGTTTGTTTCACTGAAAACTTGAAGCCTCTCAAATAAAGAACACGAGGTGTAGGGAATTTTTAGCTGGAGCATGTGCTTCAGGATGTTTGCTGCATTCAGGCTTTGAGCACACAAGTTCTCTGCAGACAATCCCACACACACTGGGAGATGAGGTTATTGGGCTCGGAAGTGGACCAGGGAGATGGGACTCGAGTGAGCTTTGAACAGCAATCATTGTCATTAGTGGTGGTGCCATAATTCGTGCTTGACTCAAATCCAGCGTTGCACAGGCAAGAACCTGATGAAACCTTGTAACTCGATATTTGTGGTTGTTCCTGCCAGTGTGATCCACTGTTGAATAGGCTAGACATGAATAAAATCAGTATTTTTTAAAGTGTTGTGTGGGGGTTTTTTTTATATCAAAAAGGCTGGTTGCCCTCTTGGACTTTACTGTGTTCATATGAAATGTTTGATATGGAGTGAATACAGCTCTGCAGCTTTTTTAGGATAGTCCACGTCCACTTGCAGAATTTCACCTTCTCTTCCTCAGTGGTGGATGCTGCAGTGCTGCACTGAACTCCTGCCACAGGGAAAGATGTGAAGATAATTTGGCATGTCCCCCTGCTGGTCCTGCAGGGGTGGTCCCTGTGACAGCTCTGCCTGCCATCAGTTGAAGTGGAGTAGCATCTCGAGATCAGTGTAGTGCTGGTGAGGGATGTGTCTGACTCCATTCCAGCCCTTGCTCAAGGAAAGGTGTTTTTGAAGGTGCTTTTCCATCTCCCAGATTCCATGTCTGATTGGATACCAAGACAAAGCAGAGCCAACCTGGGCTCTCCCCAGAGTGTTACCACCTTCCACGAGACCTGTCCTGCTCCATCGTGGTCACTGCATGTGGGAATGCTCAGTGGCAGTCTCCAAATTCCTCCTCATTCAGCTTTTTCTTGCTTCTGGACTCAGGAGCCACAAAGGTAGGCCCATGTAGATGGCATTTATCCATGAGTCTGCCTCTCTGGAAGAGGGCAAGGAGACAACAGTCAAGGAAAAAGCCCTGTTTCCCCACTGGATGCAGGAGTCTGTGTCTTGCTGAAGGACAATGGTTCCCACACAGAGTTGTTTTCTTCTCCCCTGGCACTGTGTCAGTGTTTTTACGGGTGAGTACCTGTGCTTGTCTGCTCCCTGTCACTCACCCAAAGCCCTCACTGCCTCTTATCCCTGAGCCCTGGACCCTCCTGCCGCACATTTGAGTTAATCCATATCTTTTGTTTGTCTTACAAAGTCTTTTGTTCTCTCAGCTGCCACATTTCAAACCACACTTGTTTACATCATCTCTTTCCCTTCTTCATCCAGCCCAGATGATTCTTGACTCCTCTTCTGGAGCAAAGTTGCTGTCCCAAAACACTCTGCATTAAAGTGAGTGGCACAAATGCCACTGAGGAGCTGCGTTTTGGATCCCATCATCTCAGACCCCGTCACTACAAGCCTGCATCAGCAGTGCTCCAAACCTGCAGCAACGTGCGTAGAATTGAGATTGCTCACAACTGCCAGAAGATTTGACAGGTGGATGCATAATGTCCAGGGAATATCACATAAATCATCTTCCCAGCCAAAAAAAATTAATCAGATTTGGGTTACTATGATGCAACCCCCTTTATCTCCCTATCACCACCACCTCTCCCCCTTTTGTATTTATTAAGTAAAACTCAAAATGCTTCTATTAAAAAATATTTCTTTTTCCTATGAAAATGTCTTTTTTTTCTAGCAGGTAGCAGAGATCTGAAGGGAGGAGTGGTCATCTCTCCTGCCTCAGGCAGCTGCAGGTGGTCACTCATCAGAACTGTGAATGGGTGGTGGAGATGAAGGCATTTCTGGTCAGGCTGCAAGCACAGCCCTGACCTCCACTCTTGTAAATACTCATTACATGGCTTCCTTCTGAAATCTGGGATTTAGGGAGTCCCAGAAAAAGGTGAGGTCACTCCAGGGCTGCGTCTGTGAGCCCCAGGAATCTGTCCTCATACATTTTCTCAGTCCCTTGTGTGGTGTTAAATTCTGTGACACCCTCTTCAGTCTGACTTACTGCAGATGAGACAAAGAGGGGTTTTTTATCCAATCAGGCTTAGGGTAAGTTTGGGAGAAGGTTTTTGGAGGGTTAATTATGAAGGCATAAGCTGTGCAAGGCTGACCCGTTGAGCTGCATCTGCCATAAGGGCCCACAGAGTATTGAACTGCATTCGTGGCAATACAGGTATAAAAGAAATGTCAGGAAGAAGGAGCAGCGGGGAGGAGTATAAATGTATTAATTTTGAGTACAGCATTTGTATTTGCTGTCGTAATTGGTCTGTTAAAATGATTTTCCTAGAAGTGAATTAGCGATCCCAGTAGAGAATACAATTTGGAGAGTCATTGAATTAGAAGAAATGAAATCAGAGTAGCATCTCTTCTATTAAATAACTGTGGCAGAAACTGTGTTGCAGACAGATTGAATGCTGACCGATCATCAGAACTGAGTGATTTCCCCTCACGACTTTGAAGGGAAATAGTGGAATTACTTATGGCACTTAATTCACTTAATCCTCCATTGGTGCCTGAAGTCTGCAGAGTATTAAGGGTGGTGGCTTTCTTTAAAACAGTTTCCACAAGTGTATCTAAGGTACTGCAGTCTGGTAAATTTAACTTCTGTAGTAGGCCAATTAATTGTATGATGAAGAATTGAATCAATGAATGCCTAATAAATACAAAAAATATCCTTCCTAAAAGCCACCACGATTTCTGTTATGGAAGGTTTTGCTTTAGGAAACTGATTTCTTTGGAGGGATAAACAAGCACAGTGGTAATGGTGAGTCTCTTTGGTTAGGCCAGAAGGCTTTAGAGGGAACTAAAGTACAGTCATGGGGTAAAAAGAGAAGATCCTGGTGTGGTTAAAAATGGGAAACAGTGGGCAGAGTTTCTGGCTGGCTGATAGAATGAAGTCACTGTTGGATGTCATCTTCAGACCATCACTGGAAAGTGTTTAGAGAAGGCAAGGAGCATCATCAAAGACAAAGTACGACAGAAGTCTAATTATGACCCCTATGGAAAGCTTGAGTAGGGATTAAGCATGGCCTGTTTCTTCTTGGGTACCTAGGCTTGGAGTAACCCGGTGAGACTGTTGGGACTCAGGTCCAAAACACACAGAAGGAGGTGGTACTTCATGCAAAGAGAAACAGAACTGGGGAGCTTATTGGCAAAGGATGGTGGGGATGCAAGAAATTTACGGGGAAATAAGGGGAGACCTGATAAGGTGCAAGAGAGATTGATTGCAGATTACTAAATGAACAAAACACACCCATTTCACTAGATCCCCAAAGCTAGAAATGGTTAAAAGATGGGGAAGTGTCATATATTTGTTCTGTTCTTCTTGTCCTTCAGGTGTCTGCTTGTGGTCATTCTTCAGACTTGAATATTCATGCAGGAGATTGGCAGAAACAGGAAACTTATGTCTAGATCAAAATCAGTTCAGCTTCCACAGTAAATGGTATTAACTGGTGTTACATAGCTTTGACCCTTTGGAGAGATCTAGATCTGACCTTTCCCAAGCTCTGATGGAGTAAGATAACCGTTTCCCAGTCTTTTATTTGCAGATGCTCTAAATGTTGTTGCTGGGGATGAGAATAGCAGTACAGTAAATACCAGCTTGCTGACAACCAACTATTTTTTCTTAGTGACCTTTATGGACTCCTTAAAACTTGTCCACAGACCCTTAAAGAGTCTTGAACCACATCTTGAAGGACATTGGCTGCACTGTGTAGAGTTCATCCCTAATTTTCAAATTTATTGCAGGCAGCAGACATCCACTCTTGGAGAAGGAGCAAGTAGTCACAAGAGTAAGAGTCTGAAGCTCTGAATAAGGGAGAGGTGAAGTTCTCACCAGAGAAATGTGAGAACCCTGTGTCTGTTTCTCTTTGTGACCTGAAATTTGTGTTTATCCATTACCATGTCCAAAGAATCACAGTGAAGTGTTGAGGTTCTTGGTGACACCATCAGGTCTGCACAGCACACTCTTTCTCCTTTCAAAGTGGGAAATCATATTCCACCCCCCAGACCAATCCAAGCCAGCGTGGCTCCTGTGTTTGCCTTTGAGTGGAGCAGACAAACTGCGTGGGTATCGATTTTGTGCACATTAACAGCTCTCCATAGCCCAGGCCGTTTCCTGAGCAGCAATTTTCATAGTCATAGGGGAATAATTTCCTTGTTTATTATTAGAAAAATTCACTCTTTCCAGCATGTTTTGATGCTGTGTTTCAGGAAGTCACCACCTATCCTAAACTCCTTTGTTGTATAGGGATGTGTAGCTGTAGCTTCTTCCAAATCAGCCAGGTCCTGTTTGCCCCCTGCAGCTGCTCCCTTTGTGTCTTCTGGTTGCTCTGTACACCCAATGCAGTCCTGCCATTCCTTTATATGTTCCTTTATATGTAGGAATCAAACCTGGGCATCACAGAAGATGGGAAGAAAGCTCCCAGGACTTTTCATCCATACCATGCACCCCTGATGGTGACCACGCTGCAGTTCCAGGCTGGAGGCAGCACCAGGAGTCAGAGGTACAAATACACTGTGCTGTAAAGGGCTGAGTCTCAGTGACACCTTTCCCTGTGCTTCCCCAGAAGTGGGGATGGCCATTCCAGGATCTGCTGATCTGCTCCTCTTCTGAGTCTCCCTGAAGCCAGAGGCCTGGAGAAGTTTGCAAGGATAGCTTGCCTTACATCTGCTGCGCCGTGTTGTTGTTGGGACATCGGAGGAGTCCGTGAAACTTCCTGGAAAAGTGGCTGCAGTGAGTTGAGCAGCACAGGTGGAGGCGGAACCCTCCCCAGAGGCTGTGCAGGCAGTGCCCTTCACCCAGACCACTGATCTGACCTCTGCTTGGAGAAAAGATTGGCGCCCTTCTCATGCATGCCAGAGACTTCTGATGAACTTTTTAATAAGCCTGACATTTCACATTCCCCTCCACTGTAGTGTCCAAATTTTGGGGTCTGCCCTCTGCTGTGAAGTGAGCTGAGACAGCCCCAAATCCCTTTGGCCATCCATCCCCCTCTGGGCACCCTGTAGGGAGCAAGATCCCCCCTCATCACCTATTGTGTAGTGCTTCCTTTTTCCGTCATGGAAAGCCTTTACATTGCATTACATCCCTTGAGCCTTTTTCCTCCTAACGGGCCCCTGCCTGTTCCCAGCTCTGACCCTCCCGTGGCACACCTGTATTCCGTTCTCTCCGCCCTGGCTCGGCTGGGATGAGCGCAGCGCTCCAGCAGAGGGCGCGGGATCCATTCAGGAATGAGCTGTTCCAATGCCTGATTTTTAATTTTTTTTTTCTTTCCCTCTGCAGTGCTGTTTCAGGCGTGTGAATACTTGCCCCTACAGACTCTGTCTCTAGGACAGTCTCTAGATTTTTCCCTCTCCCTTTGCTGATGGAAGTGTGGGGTGTTTGCCTGCTGAGGTTATTCCATTAGGGTATCTTAGAATCATAGAATCATTGAATAATAGAATCATTCAGGTTGGAAAAGACCTCTAGGATCATTAAGTCCAACCTGTGACCAAACACCACCGTGTCACCCATCCCAGAGCACTGAGTGNAATGTCCATCTTGTCCTGAGGGGCCCAGAACTGCCCCAGGATCTGAGGTGTGGCCCAGCAGTGCCCAGCACAGGGGACAGTCACTGCCCTGGCCCTGCTGCCACCCCATGGCTGGCACAGCCCAGGTGCCATTGGCCTCTTGCCCCCCTGGGCACAGCTGGGCTCATGTCCAGCCGCTGTCCCCACACCCCCAGGGCCTTTCCCAGCTTTCCAGCCCCTCTGCCCCAGCCTGGAGCTGCAGGGGGTTGGTGTGACCCAAGGCAGGACCGGACCCTTGGCCTTGTTGACCTTCAGACCACTGGCCTGGGCCCATGGATCCAGCCTGTCCTGATCCCTCTGCAGAGCCTTCCTGCCCTCCAGCAGATCCACACTCCCACCCAACTTCATGTCATCTGAGAAATGACTGAGGGTGCACTCGATCCCCTTGTCCGGGTTTTCATTCAAAGAGAACTGGTCCCAACACTGAGCCTTGGGGAACACCACTGGTGCCTGGCCACCAGCTGGATGTAACTCCATTCACCACCACTCCCTGGGCCTGGCCATCCAGCCAGTTTTAACCCCGTGAAGAGTGGATTTTAACTTGGGGATTTTAGCTTGAGGGTTTAAAGGACAGGGAAGGTGCAAGGCTGACAGTGGGAGAAATGCATTACAAGACTGCTCTGCCAGTAGGCTGAGATTCCACTGTTCCATTTTCAAAGTACAATACATGATCATAGCAATCTTTCCTGGCTTTAAAACTGATGGCAGATGTACTCCTCAGATAATGAGTCTCATAAAAAATCTGTATGAAATCTCCTGTTGAATTTGATAGCAGAGGTGCTGTTCCAATTTAAAGGTTACAGGATGACGCAAAAAAAAAAAAAGGAGCTGAAGCAAGGTTATCCTTTTCCACTCAGCCTCTGGAACCTGGGTTATTACAGAGCTGACTTTGCCAACACTAAAGCAGATACTTTTGGATGATTGAAAGCTCTCTGTGGACAAGGAAATGCAGGAATGTTCCCCATGTGTGAAGTGCACAGAGCTGCCGAGGGCCAAGAACTGTGCCACCATGATTTGTCACCAAGCTTCTCATGGCAGAGCAGTGCCACTTGAAGTTTCTCTGAAAGAAAAAAGAAAATCCTATTTTTCTCAAACTGGATGTCTTCTATCATGTGGCATCGTAGAATTTTTAAATTATTATTACTGCTAATCTTGGTGGTCTGTATTAAAATAAAATAAAATAATGATAGTACTGTTATACTGTCAACTCTTTTCCATGATTAGATATGATGCCATCTTATAGACAGGCCTGTAGCTTAGAGATTTGGCAGCAGGTTCTCTTCTGCTTCTTTTACACTGAAGTCTTTACTCCTCTTATCAGTGGAGGATGGCATGACTCCATGGACCAGGTGTTTAAAAAAAGACTGGATGTGACACTTGTGCCATGGTTTAGTTAATAAGGTGGTGTTAGGTCACAGGTTGGACTTGATGATCTCCAAGGTCTTTTCCAACTTAGCTGATTCTGTGACCAAAGCCCTGCTCTGACACTGGCTGCCACGGTGGAGCTGCCTCTTTTCCCTGGGGCAGCGGCAGCAGAGGCCTTTGTTACGGTGTGTGACAAGTCTTTGGCTGCACAGCTGTTTGAACACAAACATTCTTGTTAAAAGTCTCAGACATGGCTGTGGCCAAGGTTTGTATATGGCAGGAGAGCACAGAGCCTTCGTGTTTTAACATACCTGGTGTCAAAGGGCTCTTTTTTCTTTTCTCGTGGCTATCACAGCTGAAGTTATCCCGAATATGGGATTTTGGGAGATGCTAAGGAACACAGCAAAGCAGATTCAGAGGAGGGAGGATATGTGCTGGCATGGGAAGGGTGGGAGATCTTACAGACATCCAGGTTTTTGTGACTGAAATCCCATTTCATGCCACTAGAGGATACCCAAACTGTTGCCAGTTTGTAAGAAACAGCTCCTTAATCTCTGCTTCCCTGGAAATCAATTGCCAGGAGAAGGAAATGTCTTTGAGCGGAATAAAGGGAAGAGATATTTAGGCACATCTAAAAATCTTTCAGGTTTCAGTGGGAGTTCAGTGAATAGAATCACATGCAGAAAAATTGAAGCAGTGAGTGGCAGCAAACAGAGCTGATGAGCTGCCTGTGTCTAAAAGCTGCAGCTTTCTCTGCATCAGAAAGTGGCTGGTTCCTGGGAGGTGGAACTGATGGAGCAGCCACATCCTGTTGTGAGAGGCTGGAAAAGCTGGTATGGGAGAGAGAAGGATATATGGAGAAGCTTAGAGAAGGTGCTGGCGGGACATGTCCAGATTTTGTTGTGGTTGGATAGCTGGGATCTGGAGCGAGCCAGAGGAGTGGTCTTGATGCCAGTTAACATTGTAGAGTCAGAGGGAGCAGAGCAAACCCACAACATTCACCGAGGAACTCACTTCTGAGGTGAATTGCAATGGGGGCCTCATGTGGAGATCCAGGTGTTGTTTAACTCCTCCAGAAAAATCAAACCATTTCAGACATGGCAGAATCCAGAGCTGTGATGAGCTTCTCAAGGAACTAACAAGAAACCACTACTGTCTGACTCCAAATGTCAGGCCAAGCAGGGCTTAAAGCATTTTCTTACCCTGGCCAAGCTTGGCTACATCAAACCCACCAGCAGTGCTGCTGCTGCTGAGTCTGACAGTGTCACCACAAATCCTCCTATGGGGGTGGATGCAGGAAAAACTTCCTCTCTGACCTCTGGTAACATTCTCTGCTCAGCAGGGTCTCAGTTCTAGATGACTGTGATGGGGATGGTTATCCTGTTATGGTCTGATCTACATCTTTTGGGGACGGTTAAGGTGACAAAGGTGCTTAATCTGGAAATTAGAGCAACACAGAGTTCTTTGCTGCTAATCAAAGAATTTGTACTCCTCTACGACCCATGGCAGAGCTCTCTCTTGGTAAAGTCACTCTCCAGCTTTCCTATTCAACACATGCAGGACTAATGTCCAGGATTCATTCTGGGGCTGTCTTTCCAGTCTGTGTCTTCCCTTTGAAGACTGCAGAAGTGGGAATGGGATACATGCCAGGAAAAATGTCTCCAAACAATTTCCTCTAGAGACTGGAGATAACTTTTTTCACAGGGGGTGGTCAGGAATGCAGCAAGAGGATCCCAGGCCAAAAGGCTGTGCTCTGGGATGGAGCTGCTGGAGCCAGTTAAGAGCAGGGACACCCAAGGGGATCAGAGGGATGGAGCAGGTCTGCTGGGAGGAAAGGCTGAGGGAATTGGGGTTGTTCAGCCTGGAGAAGGGAGGGATTGGGAGTGACCTCATTGTGGCCTTGAAGGGAGCCCACAGGAAAGATGGAGAGAGACTCTTGACAAGGGCCTGGAGTGACAGGACAAGGGGCAATGGCTTCACACTGACAGAGGAGAAGGTTTAGATTGGATATGAGGAAGAAACTGTTCCCTGTGAGGGTGGTGAGGCCCTGGCACAGGTTTCCCAGAGAAGCTGTGGCTGCCCCATCCCTGGCAGTGTTCCAGGCCAGGTTGGATGGGGCTCTGAGCAACCTGGGATAGTGGAAGGTTTCCCTGCCCATGGCAGTGGGGGTGGAAGAGGATTATCTTTAAGATCCCTTCCAACCCAAACCATTTCATGATTCTGTGATTATAAATTAACATGTCCTTCCTCGCTAACTAAGATCAGACAGACGTTCTTTTTCCCTTGGTCCTGGTGACATGGATTTCCTGGCTCTCTGTTTCTTAGTGTTGTTGTACCTGCCCACCTGGATATCATTTGTATGCTGCTGGCATGAGGACCTGCTTCTGCTCTTCCAAGGGCTGCATATCAGTGTTGAATAATGCAGGCAGAAGTCTCTAAAGCTCGTGTCCTGCAAGTCATTAAGCTGGATTGACTGACTCCATGCATGGTGAACAAGCTGTTCTTTTTAAAACACTGATTTATTGTCTCAGATTGCAGTAAATTCTGCCATATAAAACCAGAGTAACTCCGGTTTGCAAGGAGACAGTTTGTTTTAAGGTATCTAAAGACACTTTAATTTCCTTCTTGGTTGAATTATGGTCATCTCTCCTCCCTGTCGTCTTGATCTCAAAGTAGGATATAACACCCAAACATTTTTTTCCTAGGCCATTGTGGTGCTTTTTCACCCACAGGAAGTTTCTCCAGCTGTACCTTTGTAAACTTTCAAATTTTCTTCCATGGTTCCCTCTTCTTTCCCACCTGTTTGATCTTCTCCTTTTGTCTTATGAACTGTGCCAAATGCTTCCTTGAGTTCTTCCAAACGCAGACACCCCTTTCATTCTGCTGATGGATTGTGGCAGAGTTAAAGATTTTTTTTTTTTTCCATTTCTGGTAGCCCTCCCAGAATAGAAGTGATAATTTTAATGTCATTTGTGGATAGGGCTGTTGGGGGAAAAAAATTTCTTACTTTTGCTCACTGATGTCTGAGGACTGAGATATCTGTGGTGGGGGAGAAGAAAAGAATGGACAAGGGACTTTTTTTACTAACCACTAACTCAGCAAAACTGCATTTCTAGAGGTTTTCCCATTGTTTTCCATTGTTTTCTCCTTGGTTACATGCCATTTTAAGTATATTGAGGTTTCTGTGGAATAATTCAGCTCATACTTTTAATGTCCTGGGTTGTTTGGTTTGGTTTTTTTTTTGGCACCTCTGCATTCAGCTTGGTTTAGAAGGTCCATGGGCATCTCTGCATTAAGCTTGCTTTAGAAGGTCCATAGGAGAAGATCTAACATGGGCTGAAAGGTTAATCTTATCCCTGGTATCAAAAAGTGATATTCACTGTGCCAGGCAGGAGTACCATCCTGGTGTCTGGAAGCTCTGTGGAATGGAGCACTCCTTCACTGTCGGCACTTATGAGTGGGCAGGGAAATGGGACTGGAACCTCATGGGGAAAAAACTCCAGGTGCAAGGTGAAACAAGTGACTAGTGACATGCTTGACTGCTTTTCCCTTGAAAAGTTTGGGATATCTTTGTCAAAATGAAATGGTGTTGGAGGCAAGCAGCATCAAGGGGAGAGGCAGATAAATGGCACTCGGTGGGCCCAAGAGGTGAAGTCACTCTGTTTTTGCTCTCAGTTTGCAAGGTGGGGAAGTACAGGTGAAGAGAAGAACTGGTGGTGTCCCTGGGAGCTCTTGCTCCATGCTTGGTGAAGTTTCCTGTTCCTCTGGAGGGTTTCTCCCCGGAGCAAAGAGCTGGGGCAGGGCCGAGGTTTATGGAGCCTATGAGGGAGGACTCTGCCATGGCATTCCTCAGCTGGAGAAACCCAGAGCAGCCTGGGTCTGCTGCTCAGGGTGTACCCACCCTGTGAGGAGGGCACTGACCATCAGGAGACTGCATGGCACTTCCATGTCTCCTGAGGTAACTCAATTTCCTTGTGGTTTTGGGGAAAAAAAATCAAAGCTGGGGTGATCAAAGTTAAAGGAAGGAAACCCTAGACAAGCAAACCTGCTTTCTTTTGCAACAGAGAGCACCTGGCAAGGAGGGTCACAGGAATAAGGATAATCCCGTAATGAAAGTGCTGTCACACCTTCAGGATCCACCATTAGGAGACCCTGAGACTTGGAATGACATGCACACAAGGCTCAGCTTCTGCTGAACCCACTCCTTGGTAAAAACCACAGAACTGGAGAAAGAACAAATAGATTTCAGCAACTGCTCAAGGAAACAAAACACGGTCACCAAGCAGTTGTTTGTAAGGCAGCTGCCAAAAGCACAGGCACAGCTTCATTTGGATGAATTTTGTGGCTGCCTTACAGGAAGAGAATTCCTTGGAGGTTCACAGGTGTTCCCTAAGGTGGCCAAGTGGCATTTCTGGGGTGTCTGACCTGTGGCTGTACCAGTGGCTTGCCTTTCCATTGCACTTCTGTCAAAAACTCAGGTTAGGCCCTTCCTCCCCTGCAACTCTCTAAGGGAGAGCTGGATCAGGTTATTCCCAGCACGTGACCACGGCCATATTAAGTGGATCCCCATTTCCATTGGTGTCTTCTCCACTAGTGATGCCAGGATTTTAACCCATGGGATCCCACAGTCCTCATGTGTGTCTGTCCCAGTATATCCCACTGACTACAGCCGTCCAGCCCTTCCCACACTGGTTGTTGGCCGGTGCCAAGGTAAAGTAGGGCAGCTAACTTGGAGTCCATCTCTGGTTAGCCTCCAGCAAGGTTACTGGTGTGCTTTTGGCCACTGGAGGGCTCTGGTTTTATTTCATAACTATGAGAGAATGATATTAAAAATTACCATTGTCATGGGCCAAAAGGAGGGTCTAAAATCCCACAGAAGCTTCATGCCTTATCCTAATACTTGGGCATGAGAATTGAAAGCGGAATGTCCAGCTTGCTGCAACACGAATAACCAAGAATCTGGGACGCTTGCTTGCAATTATTTAGGTTATTAAAATGATTTTCTCAGCCTCCTGAGGTCTGTCTCTGTGCCAGTGCAGCAAAGATGTGCTCACAAAATCTGTTTTTGTGAGAAGGAACCTTGGCACTGGAGAACAGAGGCAGGGGGGTGTGTGGAGGGAGAAGCAAAGGTAGATCCACGCCACTTTTGCGAGATGCTTTTAACAAGGGCTGCTCAGGGGTAGGAAGAAGGGGAAACCCTAGATTGTACCTACCTGAATTTGCTAAAATTCTGCCTTCTTCCCTCTTCCCGCCTCAGTGAGAGACCAGTGCAGCACAGGAAGGATTTAGAGAGGGAGCTTTCATTCATTGCAGAGCACTGCAATGCATTCATTGTGTGTCCTTGAAGGAACCCCACATTTTGCGGCTGACCCTGAGCTTCAGCATCAGGAAAGCTTTTTTTTTTCTTTTTTTTTTTTTTAATTCTTTTTTGCCTTCCTCAGCTTTAGTCCTATTTTTAGAGCCTGTCGTTTTCTCAGGGGCTTCGCAGGCTATTTTTAAAAAGACTTTGCAGGCTGCCAAACCATTGTTATTTTCTCTAGGGTGATGTCAACACAGTGCCTATAGTAAACGTGCCTGGCATTTACCAGAGGTGATGCTTTAGAACAGATAAACATTAATGTTGAAGGTGAAAAATGCTTTTGCAAGCAGAGCCCCACTGTGAAGTGCTTCATTTCCACAGAGCATCCTTTTGCTTGCCTCATGGCTTTCCCCTTCTCTGAAACACTGTTGGTCTGACCGTCAAATTGCTCACTGCTGCATGAACCTGATCTGTACATTATTAGATCATCTAGAGTGACTGTAAATCAGGTTTGGTCCAAGTCTTTCAGCATGTGTAATGTTTTTACAAAGCTTTTTTTTTCCTTGCCTTTTATATTGGGAATGAATTTAACAGCCCAGCTCTGAAAGAAACACAGGGAAGAGTTTAAAGGGCTTAAAACACGAACAGTAGCAGATATTGGTAATAATCATCATGGTGCCATCAATTTTGGTGGAATTTCTCGAATGAATCCAGCATAACCACAGCTTCTTTTTACCTGTGGGAAGGGAAAAAAAAAAAAAAAAAGGAAAAATTCAGGAACAGTTATGTAAAGATGTGGGAGCAGATGTACTGCTGGTGTAAGCTGGCACTGCTCCACTCATGTCAGTCAAAGTAGTTGATGTGGGGGAACATTTGTCTGCAAGGGAAGCAAGATTTATCACTGAGCTCTGGTGGCTCCATAGAAATCACAAAATGGCCTGGCTTGGAAGGGACATTGAGGATCATGTGGTTCAAACCCCTTGCCACGGACAGGGACACCTTCCACTATCCCAGGTTGCTCAGAGCCCCATCCAACCTGGCCTGGAACACTGCCAGGGATGGGGCAGCCACAGCTTCTCTGGACAACCTGTGCCAGGGCCTCACCACCCTCACAGAGGATGATCACACATCAGTTCAATGCAGTATTTGCCCGTGTCATGCTCTGATCCCCTCACAAATGTGAGATAATGTCTGTATTCAATCTTTTCATGGATGCTTAAGCCAATGTCTCTTCTATACTTCCTGCTGCAGACAACACTGCCCAAGAGGACAAATCCTGCCCTTCAACCACATGGATTTGTTCCTTGGGCTGTACTAGCTCAGTTGTTCCTTTGAACACTGATTTTACAGACCATGGACACATGTGGAGCACCTCCTCCATCAGCCACTTGTGTGAATGGCATGGGAGGACTGAAGAAAAGTCTCCCTGGGAGGTGGTGAGCCACCCTTCTGCAGAATCACAAAGGCACAGAAACTTAAACTCCCTTGTTTAGTAAAATTTGAGATTGTAGACACTTTTGCACCTTTGAACCTTGAGTGCTGGTCAAGGAAATAATTCACAGTACACAGGAATGGCTCTTCGTGCTGTTCTTGCTCTGAGTCCATTCCCTAACCCGTGAAACGTCCAGAAGCTTCACAAGTTGGAATTTATTTCAAATATAAACCTCCAAGGGATTTCTCTTCCATGAGTTTGACCAGCTGAACCCTTGTAAAGAACTACCACCCACAACATCCTGCAGCAAGGAGTCCTACAACTCAGCCCTCCTGATCAGAGTCACCTCCTCTTACATAAACCTGTCCCTTTGTCACCTCCTCACTCATATCTTGATTTCACAGAGTTGGTCAGGGCTCTAAACTTCCCAGCATCCAGTTTTGGTTCTCAAAAGGCCCATCTCAAGTTCACCAGGAGACCTTTGAACTTTTGTGAACCTAACCCGAGACTCACATTTGAAACCAAACCAGGGGAGTTTTGCCTAGGTTTGCATTTCATCACAGGTGCCTCACACTCCTCTTACATTTCATGCCACTGGACCTAGAGCAACCATTTGGAAGCCCCCAGGAAAACTGCCTGACTTAAGTTCTGTTGGCACTAGCCCCATGCTCTGAGAAGGCACCAGTTCTGCTTCATGCTGCTGGCAGCTGAGCTGGTTGGCTGCTTCTGAAGGTACAACTGGCACAGCAGATGGCTGGGAGGTTAGCAGGGAATTTATTCAGAACTATGCATAAATGAGGCTGCCTTTCCTGGGAGGGAATGGCAACCGAGAGCACGCTCACATCCCCACCCACATCTGCATGGTGACATCCCAGAGCTCCGTGGTGACCCGGGAGCGGAGGAGCCAGCCTGTCACACACCAACTCCTCTGCGCTGCTCTAGCCCACAGTCTGTGCCAGCTCAGCGGGGCTGTGGGCTCTGTCTGCACCGCTGAGCAGCGGAGGTGTTCCAGCAATAGGTGAACCCACTCTGTTCACGGGGGAATGCAGCAGAGCCTCCATCTCAGGGACATCCTTTACAGAAACCCTTCGTGACCCATGCCCAGTGAGCAGCCCCAGGTCACTGCTGTACTTCTACTGCAAACTGGGTATCAGCAGTTTCTAGCACTGCTGTCCCAAAGGAGTGGCTTGGAGGAATCTGAAAATCTGATGGGAGTTGAAGGGTTGGGACAGGAGGGATAGGAATCATTAAATCA
>VWZW01001295.1:0-16427 GCA_013397115.1 Edolisoma coerulescens
TGTCCCTGTTTGGGAGGTGACCACATGTAATGGGCAATGTTACCTCTGCACCACCTTTTGCTCTTGACCTATTTTTAAATGCTCTTTTCATTGTCCCCCACAGCTCTGGCAGCTTCAACTCCAGTTTTTTTGGCTGCATGAATTTCCTCCCTTACAGCAGTAGCTCTGTTTCCCTCCCATGCCACCTGACTTTGGCCACACATCTCCTTTTTCTTGCTTTAGCTCCAGAAGAAGACCCCTGCTCAGCCAGGCCGGCCTTCAGCCTCACCTGTTTGACTTCTATTTGGAATTGCCCATTCCTGTGCCTTCAGTAGGTGGTACTTAAAAAGTGACCAGCAGACTCCAGCACCTTCAAAAGCATTTTCACAGGCGTCCTTACTCACAAGTTCTCTGAGCAACCTGAAAAAAGCATGATCTAGCGAGACTTCATGGTGTCTTCAAAAATCTGGGTAGGATGAAACAGAGATCTATTTAAAAGTTAATCACCTTACTTCAGCTTTTCAAGTATTTTAGTTTTCTCAACAGTATAGATGTGCAATTATTAGTAAGTCACAATTTCAGCCCAAAACATTGGGCTGTAAAATTATTATTGTACAGGGGGCTGTACAATAATAATTAGTTTTGATAGTGCTAAACTCTGGAGAAGGGAATGAGTCAATTAATATGAGGTGGAAGATAAGGAATGTGAAAGAAGTGGAGGCAGTAAGTGAAGGGATGAAGAAGTTTTGCATCTTTGGTTTAAAGAACACCAAGAAACACAAAGTCAAGAAAATCTGCAACAGTGCAGAAAGTAGAAAAGATGCAGATGAAAGGCAGCAGCAACACTTGAGAAGAATAAAAGCAGGATATTTTAATTCTGATTCTGTCACAATTCAGTGCATAGGCTTGGAGAAATGGTTTCTCCCATGACTCAGTCCTCCTCTGTCTCAAACTGGAATGACAGTTTCTCAGAAGTGTTTTCCCCTGACCTTTCCACAGCGTGCTAATCACTGGTAAAAGAAAAGCATTTGAACCCTTCTACCAGGCTTGCAATTGCTAGGCAAGGGTGTTACTGCCTGTAGTTTTCAAGATCGTGGTAAGAAATGCAGTATTTTCCACGCTGTGCAAGACCTGTGGTATGTGCAGCACAGAGTTTTCCCTCACTCCCTCCTGCACAGAGGATGCTTCTCTGGAATTTGCAGGTGTCCAGTGGAATCGTGGGAGCTGCCAAACGCTCAGGGCTGGGGTAGGTCACAGGCAAGAGCAATGAAGAAGGCAGACAAGGAAAGAGCTGAGGTGACACGCACCTGACTCATCACTGCAGGGACACAGACACCATCTGAGTCAGAGCCCAGGTCTGTGTGACAGCTCATGTCATTGCACGGAGCAACTCCTGACTGAAGACTCTCATGAGGGGAAAAATGAACTGCAGTGGCTGCTAAGGAGCTTGATAGACGAGGCAAAAGAGCTGTCACTCCTGAGCACTCCTTGGAGGCCTGGTGGGGCTGCACCTGCCACCAAACCATTTCTAGACCCTCTGGCCTGGATAGAATCTCTAAATATTCAGGCTCTCAAAACTGTTGTGGTGGGTGGAGATAGTATGGGGTACCGCAACCTTCCGAAAATGTCTCCAACACGGAGCCGATCGGTTGGCCACCTCCCACACACACACTCAGTCACACTCACACCAGATGCTACTTGCAACAGGTCGATGGCAAAGAGTTGGGAAGGGTCCTTCGTATGGGGTTCCACAGGAGAGGTTTNAACCTCAATGCTATGTCAGATATTGTGTCAAAGTGTGTCCTTGAAAGGAAAAAACAATGACAAGAGCAGAAGTCCTCTGCAAAATTAAGTTTCAAAAAGAAAATAAGTAGAAATTCCCAGCTGGTGGTGGCATCAGATTAAGAGGTGTCGTTAAAACAGAACTCATGTTACAGCATCTGTGAGTTACATACTCTAAATAACCAAAAGTCATAAGGGAAACAAAACACACTCCAGCCCTCAGCAAAGTTTTGGAACAAGAAAAAAAATTTATTTTTGTCCCTTTTAGGTACTCGCACTAATAACATAAATGTTTTATAGCTTTGATTAAAGGAAATAATTTCATCTTTAATTCAAACTTTGAAGTAATTTCCAGCACAAACACAGCATCTTTTTAATTCAAATAGGAGTGGACTTCTTTTTTCCTTGAATAGTAATCACTCTTTCTGTCCTTGGAGATCAGATGATCATGTTAAAGTCTCTGAAATTACAGCAGAGAGTTTTGATTTTTTTTTTTTAAGGTTAAATTGTTAGACAGCAGCATTAAGCACCAGCTTCAGCACTGGAAGGGGGAAAGTGTTTATTTCCCAGCACTTGTTATGAAACTGTAAAGAAAAAAAGAAGAAAAAAAAAAACAGAAAAAAAGCACCCCAAGGTTCCTAGATTAGTTTTGTTTTTAAAAGCAGAATGGTTTACAGTTATGTGGAAACCTGAAACTGCCTGAATAACAAGTCACTTGACCTGTATTGAATCTTAAAGCAGAAATAACACAGCATTTTGTCATTTCAATACAAAGCCCACTAACACTGAGATGTGTTTAGCATGTGTGTGTACGTGCACGTGTTGGGGAAGGAACCTGTGTCAGGGTTTTTATCTGTGGCCCATTGATATGGTTCAAAATCTTTATTATGGTGGTTTGTGCTGTAATATGCTTTATGAAACCTCTGCCAGTAATTTTCTATGAATAAGCTGGTGAGACACAGTACTGAGTGTTGAGTTCAGAGCAGGGATGATCTCAGCAGTGAGAAGTTGTCCTTGGTCACTGTTTTCAGGCATGGCTGGTTTTGTTGTTGCTGATGCATTGCCTTCTTAGTCCACAGGAGCTGGCAGAGTGAGGACACCTGTGTGAGGTGTGTGACCAAGTAGATGATGGCAGAGCTTTGAGTGGAAGTGGACAAGTTAAGGAACATCAGGGAGTCTGAGAAAGAGCTGCTGGAACCATGCTCTTCCCTCTCTGAGACAGAAATAGGAACATCTGTGAGAAAAAACCTTCAAGATCCTGTATCCCACCCCCTGCAGCCCTACCCCCAACCAGAGAGAAGGCAGTAACTTACAGTAAAGGAGGGAATGGTGCCAAGTCTATGCTCAGGGTGGCAAGTGAGCCCTCTCCAGGTATCTGCCTCACCTCCTCAGGTGCCTCTACATAACAGGTGTGAGGCTCTGGATGTGGCAGGTCTGTTAGCTGATAATATGGATGATGGTCCATCTACCCCAGAGGTGTTGCCAGCATCAGAAAGGCCAACCCCCATGTCATGACCACCATGAGGAAGAAAAGATGGGTTACATTTGTTCCCTCCCCTTTCAAAATGCTATTGCTTAAAAGGCATTCCTTATTGCCCGACAGCACTTTATGTACGTCTTAGAAATATGCAAATTTTAGTTTTACTACAAGCTAATTCATGTTAATTTTTCTACGAGCACCTAATAGGAAAGATGCACAAAAGCATAGAAAATTGGAAGAAAATCCTTTTTTTCCCCACAGAGGAAAAAAAATGCCTTGTGCTACACTTCTCAATATTGAAAACATTTATCACATAAACCCCGTGAGTACATTCTGGAAGGGTTTCACCAAACAAAGGTGCTGAGGCACCTCAGCAGGTCCCCTCCTCTGGTTTTTCATGGGGGGTTGGTGCAGACCAGCTCTCACTCCCTAATCTGCAGCCCCTGTCAGTGCCTGGTGCTGAGAGGGGAGTTGTGATGGATCAGTGCTTTAATGAGCAAGACCATAAATAAATAAATAAATAAATAACCACAGTGACAATTAAAGCTGTCTGGATTTTAATCTTAGATATCTCTCTGCACTTTTTTCCCCCTGAAATATTTATGTTTGGTTTTGTTGTTTTGTTTTTTTTTTTTTTCTTTTCTCTTTTCTCCTTGATTTCCTCCGCTTCAGAGCCAAAAGAACTGCTGGACTGGCAGGCATCCAGGCTCCCAACACTGGATGCTGGATGCTCTCTGGAAGCTGCTGCTCTTCACCCTGTAGGCAGCCCAGCATCCCAGAGGAGAAGCACGAAAAGCATCCGACAAGGTGAGGAAGCACCAAGAGGCTGATTAATGGCATGCAGAAGCTGGGCCACCACATGCATCCACAAGGTCCCCTGGCAAGGATTAAGCTGCTGCTTGTGGCACAAGGAATTTCATCCTTTCTTTAGCCCTGAAGGGGAGTTTTTGTTGTTCATGGCTTGCTGGCTCTCGGGTCAGGGGAGGCAGTGAGGGGCTCATCCCCACACCTGGTCTGGGCCACCCTTGCTCCTGAAGCCCTACAGAAGCCCTTTTCTAAGCCAAAGGGATCTGGTTCTCTCACCCACAGCCAGGCTGGGAGCTTTGACAGGAAGAGCAATCTTAAAAGTGACTTTTCATAAAAGTGCTGCTGACTAAAATACATCTGCCACTCAGTGGACTGAGCCATTTGATTTGACATTTAAATGCAGAAATCTCTCACTGTGAAGTGATTTAACACTCCACTGAAACACCACAGTTACAAAATAATTTTCAGAGTAAGAAAAATTTAAAGTCCAACCATCCCATTCCCAGAAATTTAACAAGATCTGCAGGTGTCTCTTTTTGGGCAGAAACCCCAGAGTTGCTGCTGGTGCAGGTAGCATTGCCTGTGCCTCTCCCTTCTGCTTTACAGGAGCAGAACGGAGCAGAGTGGAGGGGAACAGACGGGCACAGGGTGCTGCAGCACTCCCTGGGCAGCTGCACCCAACCCCTCCTCTCCTCCTTTCCCCCAGGAACAGGCTAAAGGGACAGGTCTTCTGAGAGCTGTTTGGAGAGAAATGTGTTGTTGTGGGAAAGAAGCTGCTGGGAAAGAAAAACAGACAGTGTAAGAGATAAGAGTGGAGGTAGCTAGTGGAGATAGAGGAAAAGTTGAGAAAACATGAGGCCTCCGAAAAATCTCATGACTGGACACAACACAAGAATAATGGAGGAAGAAATCAGTTCTTGACTGGAGAAAAATCCAAAATAATAAACAGTAAAAGAGATGGAAAAATTCAAAATAATAGTTCCAGACCAACAGATTAAATCAATGCATTCCTCTCTGCCTTTTTGGCAGCACTGGGCTGATGACTGCCCACTTATCCACAACTGAGGATAATATATTTCACATGAGGATTAATAGGAAGATTATATTTTTCTCCTCCTTACTATTTCTGAAAAAAATATAATACATCCATCCAAAGCTAATACAACCTACTTTTCAAATCCAGAATGCATTTTCAGCAACCTTTTAAGGAAATCCAATATTGACAATTGATCCACTGTACAGTATAGTGGAAATATGGGAAGGTTAGAGGACAGTGAAAGACAAATAATATACCCATGTTCCTCCTCTCTTGTGTGTTTCATTTTTCCTGCTCTCAAAAAGGAAAGGTTTTCACCTCATACACATCTGAGTGCTCAGAAACATGATAATGACCAAAAGGTTATTAGAAAGCATTTAACTTTCTGCCACTTCCACAAGAGATGTAATAGGTATGTGCTCTCTATCTTTCATTTTCATTGCTTGCAGCAAAAACATTTTCCAGGTTTTAGCACAGTGGCTTCTTCCTTTTCTTGATGATGCTCACCACAGGACTATTTCTGATAAGGACAATATGATTTCTCTCCTACACCTGCAGAGTCCTATTTGTCTAGTGTATAAAAACCCAGTGCACTGCCTGCACTTAATATGCCAAAGCAAACTATGGAAAAGCAGACTGAAATCAGTGCAGCTAAAACACGCATGGATTTGGTTCAAATTTTTTAAAATTTCATTACAAAAATAAGAACAATCTATCTAAATTCTTCTTTTAAGACCAAACAGACCAATGTCAACAATAAAGTTCCAGTAACCAAACAATGAAAATTTTGTATTTTCATCTGCACTCTATTTAAAACAAATTATTTCATTTTATGTGGGAAAGCACTTCCAAATATGCAGAAAAAATGGGCATAGATGCAATGAACAGAACATTACAGTCACATGCAAAATAATAATACATACCAATGCATGTGATACACTTGTATCCAATCATGCTTTTCAATTCCACAAACTATTTCTAAATTGCCTCATGCCAAGGAGAAACTGTGCTACTGTTTATTATGAGATTTCTTTTCCCCCTAACCTTCTTGGTATCTCCCCCGAGCAATCACTGTCACAGCCTTTTACTTTTCTCTGGGATGTTAGGAGAAGGTGAATGGTGGAGCTAAAAATCCATGGGTGCAGAAAGGAAAACGAACTTTTAAATGAACTATTGAATTTTGGCACTGAAAAATAAAAAAGGACATCTTCATGAGCCTCGGCTGAAGCCACCCATGACGATGTTCAGCTCTGGTCAAAAGTGCATCACAACTTTTAATCTCAAATTTCCTTTTCTGAAAAAAAAGGTGTGAAAACAGACTTACAGCAAAAGAAGAGCCAAACAGAAAAATATTTTGGTTCCAAAGATATTTTAAATGCACAACTGACAGCAACACTTTCTTCAGCTTTCAGGTTTTGTTCTGATGTAACATTATCTCCATGTATGGTACTAACAGGCAGCAGCAGTAACACATAACAAAATCCCTTCACAGAAACAAAGTAGCAAGCACCCAAACTGTACCCATTCCTGGCAGACCTGAGAGATGCGCAGCTGGAAGACAGCACTTTACCCATCTCCCTAAAAAAGTATCTGTTTAAGTGAATGAACCATCAGTTTCCACCCTCTCATCTTAACATCAATGTTTTACTGTTCTCTCCTATGTACACATATGGAGAGATGTAAAAACACCCTAGATTGCATTTAGTTACTCTGAAATCACATTGCTGAAATTACAGAATTGTACTCATTTTTAAATACATGATAAACACTAACCCATCTATTTAATGACTTCTAAAACAATATGGGTTTTGCATCCTTCCAGCTATTACAACATAGCACTGAGATAAAAAAAAATTTCTTTTTGACTTTTAAAACTCTTGGTAGGGCACAAGTTTTCTTGACAGGAAGTTCTACAAGTGTCTGTTGGCCCAATTCCTTCTTGAGCATCAGGAAGCAAAGTCTCATCCTTCCTTCTGTCCATTTGGGAATAATGCAAAGCCCTGTTGCTCCACATGAGACACCTCCAAATGAACCTGAAGAGCACTGTAGCACAGGCAGCACTTGGCAGAGCAGCAGCACAGACAGAAGGGCTGCAAAGGTCCTGGTGAATGTCCTGCTCATAGATCACGATCCTGTGGCTGTACCCAGGAACATATGGTCTCCCACAATGGGTTCTATAAATCCTTCCTTGTCTCCTCCAATCAATGTTAGTTCAGTGGTTCTCACATTTGGAGCACGATTTTTGGACAGTATAGAAGTGGTATATTGTGATTACCTGTTATGAGTGTATTGTCCCATGATGGTGCACACTAAGTTCCTGCTGGCTACATGCAGCAATAAAGGCCACCTTTGGAGACACCTTGGCACAAACCACCTGCTTCCAGATACCAAAGAAAAGAGGTGCGCTGGGGCCACTAAACTAGGAGTCACAACTCAGGCAGCTCACCTTAAAAAACTATGCCCTAAAACAGGCTTAAAGGAGAATCATAGAATCATTGATTCATTGAATCACAGAATCATAAAATATCCTGAGCTGGAAGGGACTCGCAAGGATAACTGAATACACCTCCTGGCCCTGCACAGCACCATCCCCAAGAGTCACACCCTGTGCCTGAGAGCATTGTCCAAATGCTTCTTGAACTGTCAGGCTTGGTGCTGTGACCACTGCCCTGGGGAGCCTGTTCCAGTGCCCAAACATCCTCTGGGTGAAAAAAACATTTTTCTGATATTTAACTGTAGTGTCCTCTGACTCAACTTTAGGCCATTTACTTGTTTCCTGTCACTGATCACCACAGAGAAGGGACCAGTGCCTGCCCCTCCTCTTCCCCTCACAAGGAAGTTGTAACTGCAATGAGGTCTCCTCTCAGTCTCCAGGCTCAACAGACCAAGTGCCCTCAGCCACTCCTCATACGGCTTCCCCTTGAGGCCCTTCACCATCCTCATGGCCTCCTTTGGACACTCTCTGACAGCTTTATGCTTTTTTAAAATTGTGGTGCCCCAAACTGCCCTAACACTCGAGGTGAGGCCGTCCCAGTGCAGAGCAGAGCAGGACAATCCCCTCCCTTTCCCGGCTGGCGATGCTGGGCCTGATGCCCCCCAGGACAGGGCTGGCCCTCCTGGCTGCCAGGGCACTGCTGACTCAGATCCAACTTGCCACTGACCAGGACCTCCAGCTCCCTTTCCGTGGTGCTGCTCTCCAGCCTCTCATTCCCCAGTCTGTCCATACACCCAGGTATGCCCCATCCCAGGTGCAGAATCCAGAACTTTCCCTTGTTGAGCTCCTTATGGCTGGTGATTGCTCATCTCTCTAATTTGTTGAAGTCTCTCTGCAGGACTTAGCATACTTAATAACACACTTAAGGCTACAGTATGACTTCTGAAATCCCATATTTTGCCAGAAAAAGTGCAGCAAATACATGTACAGTGCAACAGTGTGAAGCCAGAGAGCCTCCTGTCCCCAGCACCAAGATGCCTTCTTGTAGAAAAGTGCCACTGCAATGCTACCTGTCAAACTCCATAAAGACTCTGCCTCATCCTCCTTCACAACCCTCATGAAAGCTCTGCAGAGATCACTCTACCACTCAGTAATCTGATCATGCTGAGACAGCTGGCAAGTAAAACTGCCCATTTGTATCTAAAATACATTTATTTTGCTGAAATTTCAGTCTCCCATAGACCATACACTCCTCCTGCACACTTCTTACCTAGTGCTTTCTGTAATCCCACACTATTTTATACAAGCATTTAGGAAATGTAATGTTTTTCTTTTCTTTCTTTTCTTTTTTTTTTTTTTTCATTGCTTACAATGATCCCTATTGCTTTATCAAGTGCTCTAGAATTTACTGGGTCAAAATTATAAAAGCCACAAACTAAAGTTTTATGAATAGCTAAAGAAAACTAATGGCATACACCTTGAGGTAGTAGCAAATAAAAGCTCTAAGAAGAACTTATATGCTTCTGCATTGAATAATACAGTTGTGAAGAAAAATTTAAATCTATTTAATATTAACTTAGTACACTGATTTCAGTGGGAGTATTGCCTGAAACGGATGTTGTTATTAAAATTTCTGGAAAATAACCACGTTTTTCATTTTCCCTTGCACACTGCAGTCTGTATTTAGTTACTGAGGGATGGCCTTCAATCTTCTGCTTCCCTACTTCAAACTATAAATCACTGGCCAGTTACATTAGACAGATGCTCAGAAAAAAAAAAAAAGGATAGTGGTCATGGTTAAGAAAACATAATAAGCTCATGATGAAGACATTTAAAGGTTGAAAAGTTAACACTCGAGCATCTAGTACTATCTATCCTCCATTAGCTTTTTAAGTAGCAGAGAAAGGAATGCAAATGCTTGCAGGCATGTAAGCATCTTTACAATGAATATGTATTTTAGAATTTCAAACGGAACTTTCACAATATCTTTCAGCCAGTTCTGCCATTCTAAGTCATACTCGTGAAGTTTTGCAAAATTAGTCATCACCTCATATGTCAAATTGTCATGCATACAGAGGACAAGAGACTCAGTTACTTAAGAAAACAGACAAAGGCTCAGCTACTTTTCTGCTCTCTAACTCCTTTTTTACTTCAGGAAAGAAAAAAAGTAATTTGCCTCTAAATGAGGATGTGTGTCATATAACAGCAATGGAGTTTTGCATTCGGGAACTGCAAATATATTTGAATTTTATGCTTGGAAAGAGCAGCAAGAATTTTGAAGAATTAGACCTTCATCAAAGCTTAATTTATGTGATACAGGAAGACATAAATAGTATTTGTTAGTAAGAATGATAGCAAAAAGCTGCATGAGAACAGTTTTAACTGTAGCCAATATAAATATATACATTTATTTTTAGAGTAGGGGGTTTTTTTATTAAAATGATATAATGACAGATCACAATGTTTCAAGAAGTGCATCAATATTTGATGTATTTTCTACTTGGATAATGAAAAGCCTGAAAGAATTTCTAACTGATCTCCTGAGCTTTAAAGTGAACTAGAAATTCCACCGTATGTTGTACATAGCTGTGATCTCAGTTTTGAAGGCAGGGAATTATGTAAAAAAAAACCCCAAACATTTTATTCAGATACTGTACTTCAATCTAGCCCTGTGGTATCATCTCCTCGTATTCAGATGATTATCCAGTGAATGTTGAAACTATGCAAAAAACCTATGAAAATCTGGATCAGCCCTGACATGCTCCCTTTTTCTTTTTTCTTTTTTTTTTTTCTTTTTTTTAAGGCAATATTGTCTAAGGTCTTTCTGACAAGCTGCTACCCTGCATTGCAGTACATTCCCTGAGTGCATCTGTTCTTCTGGTACTGTAGAGGAGTTGAGGCTACCTTGCACTCTCAGTTGTGCTCTAATTCACAGCATAACCAGTATGTTAATGCAGGTTAGCTAATTATACTGCCTTGTTGATAACTTCAAAATGCAGCAGGTGGATGGGGAAAAATTTAGTCATCTCCCTCAGATGCATGATGTCATGCATAACAAAGGACAGAAGACAAACACTTGCTAGAAGTACTAGCATCCCAAGTACAAACCCTAAAAGGTAGTCAAAACCATCTATAATTGTCCAGAATATAAGTTACAATTTGAATATGCATTTATTCTGAAAATGAAACATCCAGAGGTTGCTCTTTGTGCTCTGTGCTTGAATTATGCACACAGAGAGACTCCTTCCCTCTGTAATGTATAGAAGGAGAAATTGTTACCTTCAGATACTTCCCCACTAACACACACAGACTGCACCAGCAATAATATGCCTCTGATTACTGTCATTCATCAAACCATTTTAAATAATGGAACAGAAATTAATTTTTCAACAAATTAACTGATGCTTCTTTTTTTCGGTTAGATATGATAACTGATTCAGAGTAGGAGAGTGTACAGTGACACAGTCTGAAGGGATAATTTAAGATAAAGACCCTTCTGCAAGGTCACAGGTGTCTCATGAACAGACCCTTAATAACCTCCAGGGCACACAGGCATCCTTTCTGCGTCCCTGACACCAAATAAATGCAAATTATTCCTCTCAATCAGAAAGAAACTGTCTCACAGGTCAGGTAAGGTTTAGACCAAGAGATTTTGAATGTGTTGTAGCGATCAGGCTCCTGAAGAGCTAGAGGAGTGCAGTGGGCTAGACAGCAGTGCCTCAGGAGCTTCCATGCTTTCTGCTGTGGGACAGAGCTGCCAAAAGCATTTTGTGCCACACGCTCCTTATTCTTTGGTTTCCTTCTCTCTACTCACAACTGAATTTGGTCTTGGTTGATACTGTAGGTTCCTTAGATTCACTTGAAAGACCACACTTTTTCTACTCCCATTTCTCCCCTTCCTGCTGGCCACTTTCAGAAGAAAACTGCATGAAGTAAAAGGACCTGAAGAGCATTTCTTCACCAAAAATCCTGGTGAACTAGACATTTGTTTCAAAAGCTCCAGGGAAGATACTTGCTGTGTCACAGGGAGAAAGATGAGTGAAGGAGGACTGTGGCTATCTGCAGGTAGCAAACACTGCTAAGGATCCCCTGTTCTCTTGCATCACTTCTGTTTAAATGGTACTATTCATTCATGTCCCAAAATCTCACCCTTCAGGAGCAAACTCTTTAGTCAGGCTCTGCTGGTTTTGTGTGTGATTCTTGAGTTGCTTTGGGTTGGTCCATTCAGTTACCTTTCATAGTGTCAGAAGAAAAGCCTCACAGTCTCGTGGACCTTTAATGTAAATAATGAAGACTAAATCCCATTCTTAATCTCTACAGCAAAACTTCCTTCTTTCTTACATGAATTGTGATTCAGGGAGTTAAAACAATAAAGATGACAAAGGCATGTACAGAACAGGTTCTATGCAGGCTCCAATTCATTTCACTAAAATAGCTTAACGGGAAATTATTTACAGTATTGCTGACAAGAACATCTTTCTTGACTAGCAAAGCAAGTTACCACCTTAAAAAAGGATGTCTGGAATATGCAAAAAGCATTTTCAAATCTGTGTCAGTGCTTCTGCAACTGACATTCTCCTACTGCAGCATTAAAGCAGTGTTAGAAAAGCATTTTTTGTATTTCTGTTTTTAGTAAGAGCAGGGAATTCCACTCATCCACAGGGAAACTCTTCTACCCATTGACAGAGATAATCTTCCAAATTAGCAGGTCACAGTACTTAATATACAATAAAGAAATACTTTGACCAATGATTTTTATTTTCTTTTAAGAAATTTATTTCCTCTTTAGGTTTTCCTAACACAGAGCTATGAAAGAACCACCAGGTCCTAACTATCACTAATCAGTACCACTTACAACACTAAAATTGTAGCCCTTGGTTCTTGTCAATTAGAAAATACGACATAAAATGCCTAACCCGCCTTGGAAAATGTAATTCTCACCATCACATTAAATTTCATTGACTTCTTTGACATATTTTCAAAGGGTGCTGTCTGGTAAACTGAAGACAATTTTGCTTCACAACTGAAAAAAGGACTTGTTTTTACTGTGATTTAAAGGTAGCTGAAGAAACTAGCTAGACTATAATCCTCCTTCCTATTTCTTACCTAATTCTCCTTTATGTCTTTCTGAGAGCCTTTTCTTTTGCTTCAGGAGGGCAAAGCGACTCCAGTATAAATGAAAATCATGCCCTTTACATTTTGGCCTCAAGACATCATTTAATCCTCATACTTACTCATTAATAACCACCATTAGTTGTTTTGTCTATAATTATTTATGATACATGACTCAGAGCAAGGTAATTGTCTATCTACAGAGAGGCTTAAGACTGGAAAAAATTAAAATTATGTGGAATTTTAGGACAATAAAGATCTGTAAATACGTATTTTGCTTATTAGCCTATAAAGAGTAAAGACTTATTCTCCACATAGTGATATTACTTCTCTTGTCTAAATAATTATGCATCTTAGCTGTCTGTGTGTACCACCTTGACCAAAGGACCGCACATGATGAACATATTTTCCTGTTTTCTTCTGTGAATATTCTAAAGCACTCAGTGACACACACACACAAAAAAAAANAAAAAAAAAAGAAAAAAGAGAGAAAAAAACAGAGGAAAGAGCATGGATTGTAAAAACATGCAGAAAAAATAAAACTGAAATTACTCAGCCAGGGTTGTTTTTCTTTTCCCATCTTTGGCATTTTTCAGAACAGGATACCTACTGCACTCACAGTATCAATTCAGATGTGCTCGTGTTAGTGCACCACCACGGAGAGACAGTCCTATTAAAAGGAAAATGTGGAACAGGATTCTTATGGCTGCACATATTCATTTTATGAAATAAACAACCCTGATGTTGCTGCTTTCAAATGTGTCCCTTATGGCAATAGTCTTAAATTCACTAAAAAACAATGGGCCTTTTCAGGAATGATGCTACTGCAAGTTCAAAGAGAAAGATAATGTACCTGGAAATATGCTTTGGAAGTGAATTACATCCATGCCAAATACATCATATTCTCAGCAAAATATGCTCCTCTCTCTCCACCCAAAGTCATCTTACAGAGTTTGCTTCAAACCTAGGGAAGAGAACTTTTATTTTAAATTATTTTTTGTGCTGCATGTGAGGAATGTGGCATGAGCTTACGAGGAAACCTTGTGCTCCCTTGGTTCTGACTAGTGCCAGACTTTGGGGTAGTTTGCACTGGATTTCAATGACACAACAGCAAAAGTCAAGGGCACTTCAACGCTCCTGAGCACTGGTTTAAACCTTTGCTACCAGGTCTGTACATCTGAAGGCTACACAGAGATGACTGTCAGCCCACTTGTCTCCTTGTAACACAAGACAAGGAGCCTTATCCACTAGTCCTTGCCAGCTGTTCTACAATTCACTAATTGAGCCCTACTCCATAATCAATCAACCCTCAGTGTAAAGAAGGTTTTCTTTGTAGACCCTGAGTGTCCTACAAAACCTCATTACATCTGTTTCAACAAAAAGCAACTGGAAAGAAAAAATACATTTTCAAGGTAGAAGAGCAGCTTGGCAATCAAAGAGGAAACTTGATTTTTTTTTTTTAGTCTTTGCCTTGGCCTTCTGAGCAAGAACGAGCCTACCAACAATAGCAGTATATTTTGTTCAGTGGAAATAGCTGTATCTTATTGGAACATTACAATATAAATAAATTTTCTTGATCTTTAACAACTGAAAATCTACTCAAGGAAGCCCTGTATTGGACAAATTCTGTCAGCCTCAGCAAACTCCACTTTCATTCCTATTCTGTTCAAGTAAGAACAAATGGAATTTTGTGAGAATACACCAAAGTGTTTATGCAGAAAGCCAAGCAGCATCACTATAGTATTAATACAGTTTTCAGGATTCAAACTGTAAAGAAGTAATTCCCAGCCAGGGGAAGTTTATAAAAAAAAGAAACAACTCCAGAAAAAAGAAGAGTTCTAAGGATCACTTAGTAGACCTTGCTAGTGCCACCAAAAAAACAAACCCCCCAAAGTTAGGAAAATTCTGTGCTTTGCAAAATAGGGCACAAATATCAAATCGTATCATCATGTCAACAAGTTATAGCCAGTTCCCTTCTCCTATGAGACAGTATTTCATTATCATTATTTTAATTTAAAAAGGGTAAACTATCTCTAGAGGAAAAAGCCCTCAAAAACTACAACATTCTTCTTCATGTTCAGAAGAATTATGTTGTTGCAACACTTAGTTTTTGTGCAACACAAGCCTGCAATTCTTTAAACAAACTGAAGAATACAGGACTTTTTATATATTTAAAAATAATACAAGAAGGTAGCATCTTGGAAATAGTTAAACATTTAACAACTGATCCTAAATGCTGTCGCTACAAGTTTGATCATCTACCTTTCAATTAAATTAAAGAGAAGATGTTAAAAGCAACAGAAAGAAAATACTTTCAGTGTGCTTGGAACAGAACTGGACTGTTTGTTCAAAATGGAAGATTGTTAGCTTTTTGCACACTGTAGTTACTAGATTGAAAAGGGGGTTTTGGGGGGTGTAAGGTTATTTGTGGGTTTTTTCTCCTTCTTTTTTTTTTTTTTTTTTTGCCTGTGATAATGATTGAGTATCTGATATCAGATATTGAGCACACAATTTCCCGCAATGTAAAAAGTCAACCGATGATCAGCGAATTCAAGCCTGGAAAGGTGAAGAACACTGATGCACCAGAAATGTATTCTGAGGGGAAATGACACCACACACAAAGCCAGTGGCAGATTATTTTAGATGCAGAGTATTAAAACTCAAGGAAAGCCATAGGGCCAAAGCAGCACCACATCCTGGGGCTCCAAGCCTGTCAAATAAGCGGTGCACTAAGTGCCAAGCTCGAAGTGGAACCAGGGGTGCACAGTTCTGAAACAGCCACAACTGCTGAACTCAGGCAGATGAAAAACTGCCTATAGTGAGAGTTTCAACTGAACACTTCCACTCCAAAGCAAGACCAGAGACAACTGATGAAGCACAAAATAAAGAAATATAATGAGGAAATAAATATGAGGAATTAAAATAAAGAAATAAAAAAAGTAAAATGAGGAACTAACTTAAGCTACTTCAGATCCCACAGGCTTGACAGATCCAACAGAGAAATGGAGTAACTTCTTAAAGCAAACACAAAGGTACTATTAGTTGAATATTGTTGTAACAGCCTCCAAAGGCTCACATATTTGTGACCTTGCATTGAACTCATGCAAGAGATTAAAAATCCAAAAGACAATCCAGCTGGTACCAATCTCTTTACAGATGAGACATAACCATGACCTGATTGCTACTACAGAAACTTGCTGGGACGAATCGCACAGCTGTGACTGATGGCTATAAACTACTCAAAAGAGACAGGCAAAAAAAGAGAGTTGGGGGAATTTTCCTCTATGCCAAAAATGAGATTGATTGCACAAAGCTGTCTTTGGAGAACAGCAATGTGCAAGTCAAGATCTTAAAGATGGAAATTAGAGACTAAGCCAACAACAGAAACTTTGTGGTTGGTGTCTACTACACATTACCTGATCAAGGAGAGAAGGGTGGTGAAGAGCTCTTTCTTCAGCTGCAGGAAGAATCATATTTACAGGCCACGATCCCAACAGAAGACTTCAGCCACATGGATGTTTGCTGGGAAATTGCCACAGTCAACTGCAAGCAGTCCAGCTAAATACAGGAGAGCATTGAGGCTAAGTTTCTAGTCCAGATGATGGAGACAGACCAGAGGAGAAACATTTCTTGACTTGTTTCTCACTAATACGGAAGAATTTATGAGAGAGACCAAGCCCGGAGGTAGCCTGGGCTGCAGCAATTAGGCCCTGGAGGAATTTCCAATATTTAGGGGTACAGGTCTAGTAACAAGTAGAATGAGCACCCTAAACCAGATATGGCACACAATGCAGTTT
>VWZW01001299.1:0-20888 GCA_013397115.1 Edolisoma coerulescens
CTCTGTCTCGGACAGCAACAGGTCCCAGATGGGGGAGATTTCCTGCTACACCTCAGCTGAGAGGCAAAATTGAAAGATTTCTCACTCCCCTTGATTCATAGAATCATTAAAGCTGGAAAAGACCTCCAGGATCATTGAGACCAACCAAGACCATCCCAGAGGACAGAGTCATGAACAGACTGAAGGGAAATGCTGAATTTGTCCATTGTGGAAGCATGGTCCCACCCCAGGGGTTTTCCCCACTCAAATCTCCATCCTTTCTTGCTGTGCCTCAAAGTCCCTCAAACCCATGGTTCTCACCAGCCCTTCCACATGGCAGAAGAAGTGAAAACTGATGCATCTTCTGCTCCTATCCAGGTGGAGATGATAACACAGGGACAGCCAGAGGCACCCCTGGGGCAGAGGCACCACTGTCACCCCAGCTCAGTCTGTGACCCCAGTGGAGCAGCAGCTGAAGGAGGCTGCAAGGACTCCCCCAGGAACCATTCTGTACCTTAAAATGAAAACTTTCCCAGCCCTGCCCTCCACACCTTCACACTCAGCTGCTCCACACGCCTGCATTTCCAGCTGTCCCAGTCCCAGAGGGTGGTACCCCAGCTGAGCCAGGACCCCGGCACAGCCCCAGCAGCACACAGGGATGCCTCAGGGGAAGGGCTGTCCGGAAGACTCTGCAAACCCCAAAAGTGCAGTTTGGAAATCACTCCAAAAAGCAGAAGGGACCAATGGAAAGTTTTTGAGAGTAAAAATTTGGACAAAAAAGAAAAAACCTTAAAACCGGGCAGTTTCCCAATAGGAATTCCAGAGGGTATTCTTCAAAAAGCTGCCTGTGATGCAAGGGAGACTCAGATCTAAGATCTCACGTATTTTAAAATGTTTCTCTCCAGCACAGCTGTCCTGGTGAGCGTGCATGATGAGTCCCACCCCGGACCTAAGGCACACCATTATTATGAGGATTTTTTTAGTCATTATCATTAATTTGTTAAAACTATTATGACACACTCTGGTTCCCAGCCAGCACTTTTCTAGTGAAGGATGTTTTGGCAGGAAGTTCTTGACTGGCTTATGCACCTTGGGAATCCCAGGCACTAAGAAAGCCATTAAAATGGATGTGAGCAGTCATGGGGACACTTGGCATTTGTCACAACTTTTGCAGGATGGCCCAGTGCACCCCTCGTCCCCAGGTACCCCATGAGCACCAGGCTGTGCTGGCAGACCCCCAACCCTCCTGTTTGCAGAGTGCTCCCTGCCAAGTCAGAGTTGTCTGTGCCCCCCAGGACTGGCCCCAGGAGGATTGAGCTGGATGGCTGTGGGGGATGAGCCACCTCAGTGCCCACCTGATGGCAGAAGATGCTGGTTAGGAGCAGAGAAGAGGATTCCTGGACCACCAAACTGCATCAGGAATAACAGGAATTGTTTGCAAACCAAGGAAACGCAGTGAGTATTCAGCAGTGAAACCTCCCTGTGCTTTGCAGGTTGTCCCAGCCCTGCATGGGGCTCCTCTGCAGGGCACTGAATGCCACCAAGCCCCTCATTTCTTTTCACTGCTTTTCCCAGGCTTTGTGGAGCTGCAAGATCTCTGCCAGCCTTGCTCTTCATCCCTGCCCCCCATCTCCAAAGCTCTGCTGCCTACAGCCTCCATCCTTGCCTGCATGAAGTAGCTGGCACAGTCAAAAATACCCTTCTTGTTGGTGCCGCAGCCAGGACTTGGGATAGGCAGTGTAGAAACAAACCAGCAAACAGGCACAGCAGGCACCATCCATCACTGCAGGGTTTGCTTCACTCTCAAGAGCTCAGGAAGGAAAATTTATCTCCTGCGTTTTGAAGTGGGGCTTTCAGTCAGTGCTAAGCAAGTTTCAGCAAGAACCTCTCAAGAGAAATCAATCTCTGCCCCTTTCTACAAGACAGATGGGTCACAAACCGACTTTATCTCAGCCCTCCCACCTCCCACATCTCTTGAATCATCTCCCCACCACCCCCTTCTCATCCCTACCACGCCAGCATCACAAGTGGTCTCCTCCTGACTCGCTCCCTGTCCCTCCTCAGCTCCTGCAGTGACCCAGCTCCCCTTCCCTTCTCTCCTTCTCTCCTCACTCTCCTTCCCAGGAGCTGCTGGCAGCTCCTCAGGCTGCCCCCAGGGCTCCACACCGGGACCTGTTCCCTTTGCCCTCTCCCAGCCATTTGTCCAGGACACTCCTCACATCCAGACAAGCTCATTAGCATGAGCCCCCTCAGTGCCAGGGCTGTCCCCAGGGCGTGTGTGGAGGTCCCGGGGAGCAGAGCAGGCAGCCCTGTCCGTGTCCCCTCCTGGCACAGGACACACCCTGGACAAACACTCGGGACGTGGTGCATGTCTGCTGGGACACCCCTCAGCCCTCCTGCCACGCCTGAACAAGCTTCGCTGGGGCTTGCCCTGAGGACAGGACACATTCCAAAGGTGTCACCTGGGTGTCCCTGCACCCCTCTACTCTCCCCGTTTCCCTGGAGTAGGTGGACCCACAGGTCCCTGGGAATGCTGTGCCGACTTTCTTTGCAACCTAAAGCAGGACAATGTCCTGGGCTACAGCTGGGATTGGGGGAAGCTTTGAGGAAACCCCAAATGCTGCAGAAATTAAACTCTGCAATCGGCTTCACTCCATAACACTTCTCTCAGAGCAGCTAAACCCACTCTGACAGAGCTGTTGGGGATCCAGGTGCTTTTGAAGACCATTTTAAGCTCATGTTTGTCTGGTTTACTGCAGACTCAGCCTGGCCACCACGGCAGGAGAGGAGGGGTACTCTTCAGCACCTGGTGGCCAGCAGGACAAAAAAGCCTCTGCCCATTCTGTATTTGTGGGGGCAGAACACAAAAAGAGGCACCACCACCCTGCAGCTCTGCTGGGAATTTACCAACACTTCCGTTTTCTAAAGCTCATTTCAACCCATTTCCTTGATTATTTTAATCCAGTACTTGTTTTATTCCTGAAGGCCAGTCACACCTCTGAGTGCTCTCCAAATCATTCCCTGCCGTGCACACAAACCCGACGTCCCCGAGCCAAGCCTGGCCTTACAGTGCTCCCTGTTGGTATCCTGGACCAACAGCAAAGTCCTGGGGAGATCTGGCAGCATCTCTGATGCTCAGTGGTCCCTCAGCAGCACACAGCCACAGCTTAGGCAGCTCCCAGGGGTGAACAGCAGGACCCTGTATTAAAACACAGGGTATGGGAGAGCAACCCTCTTGAGCCTCTGCCCCAGCTCGGGTGGGACTGGGTGCTGCTGCCATGTGCCGGGGCCCAAGGAACACCCCCGGAGCAGCATTGATTCACCCAGCCCTCCTCTGCCTTGGATTCCAACCCGTGAGTGGCGCGGGGGCGGGCAGGGCCCACACTGCACATGGGAGATGCTGCATAGCCATGTCCAACTGTGCGGTTGGTTTGGCTGTTGTTTTTGGAGCTCTCGGAATGCTGTGGTTCCCGGGCAATCCCGTGGGAGTGGCAGCTCCCCTCGGCACGGTCTGTCCCGGGGGCAGGCAGGGCTGAGGGAGCTGTGCTCCGATGGGCACAGCCGGGATGGGAAGTGGGCTGTGACAGCGGACACATGTGTCACCTTGTCACCATGCTGGGAGCGTCGGGCTCCGAGGTGGCTCTGCCGTGGGTGAGTTTCACCTGCTGGTGCCACCTCACTGCCTTGCAAAATTCCTGCTGTCCCCTTCACCCACCAGCAATACTCTTGGCATTGTCAGTCCTTCAGTTATACAATGTTTAAAAAGAGGAAAAACAGCCACAGAACACAAAACCAGAGTGATGTAACCACAGAACCCCACTATTCACCAATCCAGGGACCTGTGGGTGCAGCCAGTGCTACCCCACGGCAGCCCCACTAAAGCAGAGACCACACCAGGGTGCATGAGCTCTGCACACCTGGGCACCCAGCCTGCAGGCCCACCTGCAAGAGCATCCTTCTGGTGGAGTCGGGTACCATGGGGACCCAACCCACAAAAGTGTGCAAGTCTGCCAAGGTGTGCAGGACACAGATGTGGAGGGGAAGCTCTTCCTGGGAAGCTCCCTGGGAAAGGTTCCCTCAGCATCGTGTAAGTGAATGGCTCAAGGGTGTTCTCAGGGTCCTGGGGGCTCTTTGCAGCAAATGGTTAATTCTGAATAACTTCCCACAGTTGTGGAGATGGTTTCCATCCCTTATTTAGTACTCCCTGCCTGAAGCAGACATCTGACAGCTGCAGCTGGCCACTTCCAAAATAAGATCCTGGCAATTTGGGGGAAAGAGGGAAAGCCTGAAAAGCCAATTTTTGCTCCAGTTTCTTATCCTGAGGATGAGTGCTTAGGTTGTCCCAGCTTCCCACACATATTTTGTCCAACTTCTTTTTGCGCTATAGGTCCTAAATTCTCCACCTTGACTGCTCAACTTCGTGAGAAAGAGCGTGGCTGAGAACACCAGTGCAGAGTCCAAGGGCAGGAACACATCCCTGTTCCTGGTCATTAAAGGAGCAGCGCTGCTCTGGTGTGATGTCCAGCACCTCACACAGATTGATGTTCTCCACGTGGTTCCCAGATTTGTATCTTCATTAACAGGGTGTTACAAGTGGTCAATATCAGGTTGTTTTAAAGCATGCCAAGATACCAAGGGGTTTGGGAAGAATCCTCTCCTGGGATCAGTCTCTTCTGCTGTGTTTCAAGTGAAAGGACGAGAGAAAATGGCCTTAAGTTGAATGAAGGGATGTTCAGATTAGATATAGGGAATTGGAATAAGTCACTCAGGGAGGTGGTAGAGTCACCATCTCTGGAAGTGTTCTGGATGTGGCTCCTGGGAACGTGGTTTGGGGGTGATTATGGTAGTTCTGGGTTGATGATTGCACTTTGTGATCTTGAAGTTCTCTTCCAACCCTGGTGGTCCTGAGATTCTGTGACATCCTAAAAGCTGAGTGGGGAGCACGCACCACCAGCACTGGACATTGTTTTGCTGGGTGCTTTGAGAGCTGCCCTGTGGGGCTGCAGTGCCACCCCTGCAGTGCTGCCATCCCAAAGGGCAGGTCCAGCCAGGTCAGGGTCCAGCCTGGGTCACGGTCCAGCTCTGACTCCCTGTCACTGCAGCCTCCACGTGACACCAATAGCCAGGATATTACACTTGGCCCAGGACTACACCTGGTCCCTCAGGAGGATGCTCTGCCAAACACTACCCTGTGACATTTTGGTGACCATGGTGTCTTGGTTCTGAAGACCCTCCTGTGCTGTTTCCATTCTTTATTAGCAGCATTTAACTAATTCCAGCATTACCAAAGCAGTCTGTCAGCAAGCAAGGCCAACACATCTCCCCTGGGCAAACAGCCTGGCCAGCCATTTGTTATAAAACAGTACTTTGTTTTATTCCTCCTTCTAATTCATCAAGGGTTTGGAAAGCTCCATATTTCTTTTCCTTGTGCCTGTAGCTAGTTCTGGCAATGGGCCAGTCCTGCAAGATCCCTCAGCAGTCTCTCTGTGCCCAAAAGGTGCAGGACCTGGAGACAGCAGCAACATTCCAGCTCCTAAAGAGGGCTCATGAGAAGGCTGGAGAGGGACTACCACAAAGCCACATAGTGATTGGATAAGGGGGGAATGGCTTTAAGCTGAAGGACGGTAGATTTAGATGGGATATTGGGAAGGAATTGCTCCCTGGGAGGGTGGGGAGGCCCTGGCACAGGGTGCCCAGAGAAGCTGTGGCTGCCCCTGGATCCCTGGAAGTGTCCAAGGCCAGGTTGGATGGGGCTCGGAGCAGCCTGGGACAGTGGAAGGTGTCCCTGCCCATGGCAGGGGTGGCACTGGATGGGCTTTAAGGTCCTTTCCCACCCAAACCATCCTGAGATTCTGTCATTTCAAGATCCCAGCCCTGCCTCTGCCATGCAGTGCAGCACATCCCGCAGGAACTGCAAAAAACCAAGGGAGCATTCCTCTCCCAGGCCCCAGAGATGGACTATTCTCACCTGATGCACACATCTGTTGCCAAAGCCTGAGGCTGAGCTCTCTGCTCAGGCTCCCGGGCCAATTGGTGCTCCCAGAAGAAGCTGGGTTTGCTCCCAGGCCCATGTCCCTGCCTTGGCTTCCTGGACACCTGCTCAGGTGAAAATGTCTCGATGGCCAGAGCTCCATTTGAACAACTAATCCCACCCAATGCTTTGGTTATGTGTCTCAGGCTCAGGTACCTTCCTGAAAGACATCCATACTCACTGGAGATCCAAGCACTGAGACCTTGTTGCCCATTTGCCTGAAATTCTGTTACACCCCTGGGAGAGCTCCTGTTCCCAGACTGGTGTCCAGCATCCTGTCAAGTGCTCTGGAAGGACCTGGCTCTCCCACAGCCTTGCACACACATGCACATGTCTATTTTACAATCAAGAATTTGCCAGTGTTTCAGCTCTCTGAGCAGCTCCTGGACCCTGCTGGGGAGGGAGAGACCCTGCAGCTCGTGTATGAAATCTTTCACTTACTGCTTGTGAAGAAACACAAACCTCACCCTTTGTTTCCTTTAACCTAATTAAATGAGTTTCAAAGGTGCTGCTGCCTTCTCAGCAGGCTCTATCTTTTTATCTGCAGCTGTGAAGGCAAGTTTTGCTTCTCCTCTGATGAGCATATGAGCTCTACACTTATCCCAATCTCTTCCCCTCACTGTAGGATTGGTTCCTAAATTGAGAACATTCCTGAGCTAAGAATGATTTTCTACTGCGTGGATGAAGCACAGAGCCTCAGAGCATTTCCCGTGCTGTGTCTTTTTGCTGGAGTATTCCTTGGTTTGCTGCCCAGAGCACCCAATGTGGCTGCAGCTCTCCAGCACCTGCAGCTGCATGTCACAGATCCAGCAATTTCCTGGGCCTGCTCAGGGATCAGCCCACCTCAGCCATAACCCCTGCTCAGCTTTGCTCTGCCCACCCTGCAGTAACAAATCCCTTAATGAATCACTTAAACTCTCTACAAAATTACAGTGATTTTCTAATTCAGCTGTTTCATTTCATTTCGAGAAATCTTTGACACTGAAAAGTATCACGGTCTTTCACAGGTGGAGAAAGAGACACTTTGCATTTTGGCAAATGGTTTGTTTGAAGCACAGAGTCATCGAGGTTGGAAGAGACCTTCAAAATCACCTCATCCAACCATCACTCCAGCACCACCATAATCCCCCCAAACCCACATCCCTAAGTGCCACATCCAGAGGCTTATTGAACACTCCCAGAGATGGTGACTCCACCACCTCCCTGGGCAACTTATTCCAATACCTGACCACTCTTTCAGGGAAAAAACTATTTCCTTAAATCTAATCTGAACCTCCCCTGGTGCAATTTAAGGCCATCTCCTCTCATCCTTTCACTTCAGACACGGCAGAAGAGTCCCACCTCACTACAAGCACTTTTCAGAGAGCTGCAGAGAGCACTGAGGTCCTCCCCTGAGCCTCCTCATCTCCAGAGAAAGGTTTTGTACAAGTTCTGACAATCAGGGGTTGTTCTCCTGTGACACTCATAAAATGGAATCCCAGACATCTTTGGGTTGGAATGGACCTCAAAGCTCATCTTCTTCCAGCCCTGCCATAGGCAGGGACACCTTCCACTAGCCCAGGCTGCTCCAAGCCCTGTCCAACCTGGCCTTGGGCACTTCCAGGGATCCAGGGGCAGCCACAGCTTCTCTGGGCACCCTGTACCAGGGCCTGCCCACCCTCCCAGGGAATAATTCCTTCCCAATATCCCATATATCCCAGCCCTCTGGCAGCGGGAAGCCATTCCCCTTGTCCCTCCTATAAAGTCTCTCTCCATCCTCCTTGTAGGCTCCCTTCAGGTACTGGAAGGCTACAATTAGGTCCCCCAAAGCTTCTCTTGTCCACCACAAGGCTTTGATTAAAAGCCTCCTGACTGGAATACTGGAGGTGCGGACAAGGCAGGCACAGCAGCAGGGGGGGTTGTGGCCAGCACAGTGCCCTCTCCTGCAGTGCCACCACAGCCTCTGTTGCAGGAGTTACATTGTCCTGTGTGAACTGCTGTGCAGCCTCGCCGTGCCTGTTCCATGTGGCTCTGAGTCCCTGCTGATCCTGCTCTGGCCTGGCCTAGCACCAGGAGCTGGGTCATTCATTAGCTTGGGGTTGTGTCCAGAAAAGCCAGGGAAGGTGATACCAGTGTAAGCACAGAGTGGTGCAGCCCCATCACCCACTTGGAAAAGCATAAGTGTCACTTTGGCACCAGCTGTTGATCCACATTGTCTGGAGAGAATTAGCTCGATAAAAGCTCTAGAAGTGGGAACATGCTGTGCCTCTCCAGGGGCAAGCTGCATGTCTGATCTGGACCACACAGGATTCACAACTGCCCTGCCAGTCCCTTGCAAATGGCTCTGTAATACCAACAACCTGGCAGGCTCAGGCAGCTGTTTCAACAGACTGTGTTGTCTTTGCATTGACAGGGAAAATATGTCGGAGCAGTTGTCTGGGAGTTTGGGAAGGTGAGCAGGAAACCTTTCCTAAACAAACAGAGAAGCGGATTCAGGCTGCTTCAACGACAGGGACTGGGACAGATGGCTGCTCACCTGTCTCTGGGGATCCCATCCCCTGGGGATCCCATCACTGGGGAAGAGCAGGGTCCGTGCACAGCACAGGGTGGGAAAGCAGCTGCTGCTCCCACCTGTGGGATGAGTGTCAGCTCCCCGAGCACATCCCCAGCCCCACAGGGCACGCACCCCTGGGCACACAGCAGGGTCTCAGTGCAGAGCTCTCAAATATCTTTCCGGTTTCTTCCCAAAACCCTGAGCCTTAGCAATACAAACTTATACAGACGTCAAGTGCTGTCAGTGACTGGGAAATAAAAATGGGAAATGCTCCATGCCATGGTGATGGAGCTGCTTGGGATAATTTAGTGTTTTAAGCCAGTGCTTTAGCCCTCCCTCAGCTGGATCCCCAGTACTGGACAGCCAGTTTTTATCCCAGCTCCTCAGGCACCTCCAGCACCCACCTCTGACCAGGGCTGGGTATCCCAGAGTGTAGAAATAGCGCAGTGAACCCTGCTGGGAAACGCAGGAGCCAGGGCAGAGCCGGGAGGGTTTCCCCACTACATGGGGATGGGATCAAGTTTCCTCCACGATGGCAGCTTTGGGATCACAGGTGTCACAAGGACAGCCAGGACTGTGTCACTGCCATCCACGGGCCCTGGCAGCATCTTTCTGCCTTTTCCTTGTGGTCTTGAGCTCATTCCTGATCTGTGTACTCTGTGCGGCACCAAGGGCCAGATTCCCCTGCTCCACATCTGCTCAGTCTCTGCTTGGGCAGAGCAAGGGTTTGGGACACTCAAGTGCTCTTTGGGGACAGATGCTGCTGCTGTCCCGTAGGTCTCTGGTGTGATGTGAGACCTCTGATCCAAGGCTGGACCCCCTGTTCCCAGAGGAAGGAGCCAAAAACAAGCAATGTGACACCAGTTCCCACATCCCATGATTTCCTTATCTCCATAAAGATAAAAGTTTTCCATGTTGCCAGACCCCTGCTCCAGCTGAGAGCCATGGCTGGAGGAGACTCTCCAGGCCAGGACATTGCTCTTGTGTGTGAGAAAGAGAGAGGGTGGCTTTGGATTGTAGGTCTGGTGGGAGAGATGCACAGGAATCGGCACAAAGACAAAGCCATTCCCAAGGGGGATTAGGGAATATCTGAAGGTGGAGAGGGGTTGAGAGCAGGATGGTGAAGGGATAGAGCAAGGAAGGCTGTGAGGTTTTTACTGGTCTTAATTGCACAGTGATGTTGAGTCCTCCCTCACGCTCTGAGCAGTGCATGGGCTGGGCTCTCTCCAGGGCCTGTGTTACCAAGCATTCTCTGGGAAGATCTGAAACCTTTATGGAACAAAGTGAGGGATTGCATGAGAAAAAAGTGCAGTCTCATGTGGGCTCCTTCCTACCCTTGCATTTCCTCCAGAATTCAGAGCTGAGCTTAATTATGCCTTTCTCTTTGCCAGGTCCCAGTGGGAGATTCTGAGGTCAGGTTTGCAGGAGTGCTGAGCCCTTGGAAATGAAGCCAACAGGAGCTGTGCTTTAAACAGGAAAAATGTAAAGAAACGTAAAGAAATGTAAAGAAATGCAAAGTCCATGGAAAATCAAGCTCCAGGGATGGCGTAGGATGGGATGAGAGCATCCAAACCCAGACTCTCACACACTGGTGCTCCTCTCTGCCTCAGCTCTCGAGGGAGAAAGTGCAAGGTCATTGCACAGGTGTTTGGTGGAAATAAATTTGTTCGCACTTGAGAAGCATCCGAGCCCCGATGAAAGAGCAGAGGAACCCCCAGAGGAAATGAATAATTCCATAGTCAACAGAGGCTTTGGATGGAGTGCAGCAAATAAAGCCTGCAGCACACGTTGGATGGGGAGGATTAAGGGAAATATTGAATGACTACCCAGGCATGGAATGAGTTAGGGATTCTGTGGAAAAACCAGTATATGATCATGTAATTAAATACTGCATTGTAATGATCCTGCTCAAGAGGCTGGAGCTGAGCACAGCCTTAATTTTGGTGCTTTCAATATTGGAAGCACTTGACTTTGAGTGTCAGGGTACTTTCAGAGTCGAGTTCTAAACGTGATCCCCCAAGTAAAGAGAAGAAACCTGAATGCTCAGGCCACAGAGAGCTGGCTGACTGCTGTCTCACAGAAGTAAACACAGGAGCACTTGCCCTTATTTAAGAAAGCAAAGCAGAGGAGGGAGTACACATCAGCACTGATTTCCAGCTTTGGGAAGCTGAGAGTTGTGATGGCTCCTAAATTAGCTCAACAGAAATTGTTTCACTCCAAGAGGTATTGAATGTTTAAGGATTCTGTGGCCAGAGGACATTCATGTCTATAAATGAGAGTATTGCATTGCCAATATGGAACTCGTCGTGGCTTCACCAGGTATTTGTGATTTTTGCACGTGAGAAGAGTTTTCTCTGGGTGTGCTCTGTAAAAGCATAAAATTGCAGTGGGATGCACCTTATTGCACACAAAAGCAAAGCTTGTGTTCATAGGAGAGGGAGACAAACCAGAGCAGCTCCATGAATGGGATGGGAGATGGATAAAGAGGGGGAAGGGGATCTGCAGAGCTGGCAAAGCATTCCCAGCAAAGAGGGGGAAAAAGGTCTGAAAAGAGGCAAGACAATCCTGGAATTTGTGCTGAATTTGATAAAAAGTGGACAAATTTAACTCTTGTTTCTCGTTTTGGAAATGCTAGAGTATTTTGTTTGGATAGGTCCTATTCTGAAATATTGTTTTACTTTGTATGACACCAAAAAAAAAACCTTCAGAGCTGAACTGCCCCATAGTATGCGAGAAATTGGGATGCAAGAGCTGGAGCAGGACTGAGGTACCCCTCACATGAGAGACAGGAGCAGTCAGGGACGCTGCCATGGAAACTGAGCCCTGCCCAGGCAGGAGGGGCCGGGTAACCAGGGCTGGGCTGTGCCCTCCTGCTCCACTGTCCACAGGCGCTGATGGCTGTGGCATAAGCTCCAGGAAAAAGTTTCTCTGCTCTCCTGGATCACTCAGGAAGAGGAGTAAACCTTAATGAAGGTGCAGAGGGAACCTGCTCCCTTCCACAGCAAGAGCTGCAGGAGCTGGACCAGGCCCCCTGTCCCTCTGCCACACCTCAGTCCTGTCCCCACCAGCCAGGGAAGTGCTCCCTGCCTGAGAATGTGCCAGGATCAGGCAGCACAGCTCCCCAGCACCGGGGCAGCACAGCTCCCCAGCCTCCACCACCCTCCAGAAAGGAGTGCAGCGGTGCAGACTCTGACAGGTTTTGTTCACTAAACTCATATTACCATTCTCGGAGGAGCCTGACCTTTATTCCTCAAATCAAATGTCAAAGATGTTTAGCAAGAGACTCAGTGAACTGCAGAGAGCTCCTGCTCTGCAGGAGGTGACAGGAGAAGTGCTGGAGGACACGGGCCCATCACTGCGGGGTGCTCAGACTGCTTCCCTGGTCCCTGTTCAAAGCTACCACCAGCTGAGTCTGCAGGGAAAGGGCTTTCTCCAAAAGGAAAAGAGTGGATTCAGGTATCCCTGAAGAGCTGACAGGGTGACAAGATGCCCTGGAAGATCTGGGCACAGCCACGTGGTCCATCAGGTCATCCTTCCCACCAAGCCTCTGCTTTGCGCTCCTAGTGTTTTAATTTGAACCTTACTGGAGGGGGAGCTGGAAGTAGCCTTGGAAGAAGTCACACCCTGGAGATGTGCCAGGACAGGAGCTGGTTGGGCAGGCTTGGAGAAGCAGCTGCTGGGGGAATAATGGCTCACCCAGGAAGCATAGTCACCTCATTTTCCCAAGAAGAAAAGCACCACAGAAGGTCAGGGGATCCCTGAGAGCTCACACCCTTGCCCTGGATGTCTTCCCTGCAGAGCTGTCCCTCAGGGAAAGTGATATTCCCTTTAGGTTTTTGGCTTAAAATGCCCATATTTTTATTTCTCCTATAGAAAGTCCAAAGTTCGCAAGCTCAGCAGATGCCTCCACAGTCAGTGTCTGGAGATAACTCCTTGCTTTCTGTTAAAATGCTGTTTTGACAAGAAATTGCTGCCTGGCATGAGCACCCAGGGGGCAGCTCTAATTTGTTGGGAGTTCTAAGCTGCTCCCAGGGCTGGAGCCCCTCTGTAGTCAGGCTTGGAGAGCTGGGGGTGTTCACCTGGAGAAGAGAAGGCTCCAGGGAGACCTCAGAGCCCCTTCCAGGGCCTAAAGGGGCTCCAGGAGAGCTGGAGAGGGGCTTGGGACAAGGGCTTGGAGGGGCAGGACACAGGGAATGGCTTCCCACTGCCAGAGGGCAGGGATAGATGAGATATTGGGAAGGAATTGTTCCCTGGGAGGGTGGGGAGGCCCTGGCACAGGGTGCCCAGAGAAGCTGTGGCTGCCCCTGGATCCCTGGAAGTGTCCAAGGCCGGGTTGGATGGGGCTTGGAGCAGCCTGGGCTAGTGGAAGGTGTCCCCACCATGGCAGGAGGTGGGATGAAATGAGCTCTGACGTCCCTTCCAACCCAAACCATTCCATGATTCTGTGATTCTCTCCATTCTGAGAATGGCCGCAGCAGCAGCGGCAGGGTGAGCACAGCCGTGCTTTGGCAGAGTGACCAGGGACCAGAACTGGCACCTCCCCTAGGGTTCTTTGCTGTGCCCCAGCCCACCCCCGGGGACCTCTTGCTTTGCTGTCTTTCTGCAGCTCTGTAGGGTAAAAATCAGGGACTGGACTGGCCACATTCAGCACTCGGCAGGGCTCAGTTGGGCTGCCCTCCCCTTGCTGGCAATGAAACAAATTCAAAAATTCAATGAAATGGAGAATCAATCTTTGATCTTCCTTGGAGTGGAGGACATCACCCTGAAAGTCTTCTGGAGACACTTTCCTGCCTTGTCCCCTTTACATCTGGCCCCTGCTTACTCTCACTTGCAGGTGACCAGGATGGAGCTCCCACCCTGGGCACAGGAACTGCTTCCCACCTGATTCCCTGAGTTATCCAAATGGAAGCAAAGCCTGGCTGCTGTTCCTACACAGCCATGGAAGACCATGGGATGATAAAGCACCTGACCCATACTCCCTGACCATATTCCCTATGTGACAACAGGAACCAGAGGGGGAGAAAGCAGCCCAGTTTCTCAACCTGCCTCCCTCCAGCACCCTCCGTGCTCCTCCTCCCAGCACTGCATCCATGGGATGCCTCATCCTCCTCATCCACGCTGTTCTAATTGCTCTCCTTTTATGTAAGTTTTATACATTTACAGCCGTTACTCCAACCTGCACAAAGTTTTTTCTCCACGAGTGGAGTTGTCAGTCCATCTTGTCACAGGAAAAGTTCCCCATCTCGGGCTGGGGCAGAGCCTCACAAAGCTGTGCATTGCAGACTTATGAGCTGGCAATAACCAGGTACTGTGGCACAGACTGCAAAGTGGAATTTCCTGCAGGAAAGCATGATGTGACCCATTCAATCTCCCTACCTTCTGGCGAGGTTTATAGACTGGCTCTCACCATCCTGTCTGGGCAGAAAGTGTCCAGCCCATGTCCCAGAGATTTCTCTGCTAGGCTGAGATGTTGATATTTGCACTGAGTCCTGCACAAGCCCACTGCTTTGTTCTCCCTATTCCTCGCTCAGTGGTGACACCAGTGCAGCCCTGGAGGAAGGCCAACAGCAGCCTGGGCTTTCCTGACAGCAGTATGGCCAGCAAACCATGGAAGTGGTTTGTACTCAGCACTTTTTAGACCACATCTGGGACAGTATGTCCAGTTTGAGGCCCCCCAGTAGCGGATATTGGTGAACTGGAGGGTTCAGGAAAGGGTCACCAAGATGGTCATGGGGCTGGAGCATGGTGAGGAGAGAGCAAGGAATTGTTCAGCCTGGAGAAATGAAGGCTTTGGGGGCATGTCCAGCAGTTGGATGATGCCTTTGGGAGGGGCTCTGGAGAGACAGAGACAGGCTACAGCTCTGCATGGTGGAAACACAAGAGACCGGATATAAATTGAAACAGGAGATGTTCAGAATGGATGTGAGGGGAGTTTTCTCCCAATTATGAGAGTCCAGAACAGGCTGTAGCATCTCTGTTCTTAGATACCCTCCTGGAGGAAGCCCTCAGCAATCTGACTTCATTGCCGGTGTCTGAAGGCAGCTGCACCACAGCCCTCCTGTGATCAACTCCAAAGCGGGTACTTCTGTCATTTCAGGATTACAATTAGGGATCACAGTTTTTGGGGCATCAGGCAGGCCATCCCAGCCTGCTGTGCTGGGTGGTGGGATCAACATGGGTCTGCAGGTGCCAGGCACACTCCAAGGCCACCTTCTACTTCCGCAGGCTGGAAACAGATGGCTGCCACAAGCTGCTGCTTCTGTGTGCATCCAGGAGGGCTATGTGCAGCAGGGAGGGAAGACACACGGAAATGGGACTGAGGCAGCACATGGAGCAGACATGGCAGCATCTCCGTGGCAAAACAGCCCCATGAATGCACCTGGAGAATGTGCAGACCTTCAGCAGCAGCTCTGCCAAAGGTACTAACCCAGCCCAGCTGCTGTTCTGCTCAGCAGCTGTTCTGTCCAAAGGAAAATTGGCTACAAGGCCCTTGGGGATGTGCAGGGACAGCCCAGAATCCAGTACAGCTCAGGGTTGTTAAGTTATCATTATGCTGGAAATGGTGCTGTGCAGAACCAGCACAACTCAGGATCCAGGTAAAGCCTGAGGCATCCCCAGCTGAGCAAATCACAGCTGGAGAGACAACAAATACAGTTCCTGACGTGTCCCCCGTGTGTGATATATCCAGGGCTGTTTTCCAGGATAAGCACGGCAGGATTTGGCTGCACTTGGGCAGTCAGTGAGAGCAGAGCAGAGAAGCTGTGGCTGCCCCTGGACCCCTGGAAGTGTCCAAGGCCAGGTTGGATAGGAGTTGGAGCAACCTGGGATAGTCAAGGTCTCCGTGCCCATGGCAGGGGGTGGAGCTGGATGAGCTTTGAGGTCCCTCCCAACCCAAACCATTCTGGCATTCTGTGATTTCTTTCTTGCAGCCTCAAAGTGTAGCCAATCATATGAGGAGAGATGGGATCCCAATGGGGAGGTGACAGTTTAGTAGGGAGCTGCTGGGTGGGATGCACCTCCTTTGAGCACATGGAATTGTGAGAAGGCTCTGGCTCGGTGAGTGCAAGGATGTGGTTGCAGCAATAAAAAACATCCATTGCAGGTTCATGTGGAAAAGGCCTTTTTCTCCAATAAGATGTGCTGATACCAGACCTGGATTTCCTGTTGCCCAGATAGGAGTGCTGGGGAAGCACAGGAAACAGGAAAAGAGCACTGGGATGAACTGGACTGAGAGGACATCCCCCACTGCCTCGATGGTGCTTTATTACCCAGCAGGGAACTCTGATGTGACATGGAGGATGATCCTGCAGCACAGCAAGGCTCAAGTTTTGCTAGATGGAGTCCAGGCCTTCCGAGGCTGCCTCTGCTTTCTGCTCCTGCCATGTGGCAGGTCCTTCTGATTGATGGCCAAGGCATTTTAGGGGGTTTTTTCCCAAAAGCATGCTTGGGAGTTTGTTTACTGTGCACTGAGAAGGCTCTTGGTCTTGTCACGGTCAAAAATCCATCAGGGAGGATTTGCAAAACGTGCACCCTTGGCCTAGAGCCTCATCAGTGCTTCCCTGGCAATTCTGAGCGGGTCTGGTCCCCCTCCACTGCTAACAGGAGGCACTGAGGGGTAGGTAAGGTGAGAACTCAGCTCCAGAGGAGCTCAGCAGCAAACCTCCATCGTACTTGGACATGTGAAAACACAATAAGGCAAAACATGGTTCCCCACTGGCACCCTCCCGCCCCTGGGAGTGTGGCACAAACCTGATTAGAGCATTTTCAGTCAAATGCATTTGAAACAAAGCTCAGGGTTGGGATTTCCCCTTTCAAGCTAAACAGGGCTGTTGTGGTGCTCCATACAAGTCTCTGCCTGCTGACGAAAATATGTATTTTCTATCAATAACTGAGAACTGAATATATCCACGTGGAGGTTTCCATGCTGCATCTTCAGAGCTAGGGCTGCTTCCTTCCTCTCCCATCTAGAAAACTCCCCAGTGACTTCAGTCTCCCTCCTCCCTGTGAGAGGGAATGTGCATTCCATCCCAGTGACCACAGCCAAGGGGTGGCACTGCTGGCAGAAGGAGACCAGGAGCATGAGGGACAGCCGTCTAGCCACACTCCTCTGAGATTTACATGGCGTAAATGGCTGAAAATCTGGACCCAGTGAGTGATGAGAGCCCCAGGGAGTGTTCCTTCAATTCTGTCTCCAGATGAGACACGAGATCCCCACAGAGCAGAGTACAAGAGTGCTGGGATCACAGCTCTGTATGTTCCTGGAAGGTCTGCACAGTCAGGATGACAGGACAGTGTCTTAGGTTACATTGTAAGAGGTAACCAAAAGTATGCACTCTATCACCATCTGTTTAAACCAGGTGGGGCAGTGTTCTTTGTCTCCTCCATGACACATCCCTGATAACTCCCTCTGGAGAGATATTTTTCTGTTAATGGGCTATCAAGGACCCACCGCATGACTCACAGAATTACATCATCCCATTGTGAGATGCTCAGCCCGGGCGGAGGAGCCAAGCATTCTCACCTGGATATCATCTGGGGTTTGGAACAGCACAAGCCCTACCTACTGGATTCCCAGAGGACAAGAGCTACCACTGGACCTTCAGGTGAAGACCAGACCCTTCTACAGGATCACCTCTTCAACAGAACCACATCTATCACTTCAGGAGGACTGCAGCCACCATTTAATCGGGCTGCTACCACCACCCTGACCGGCAGGGTGTCAGGTTGTATTCTGACTCTGTCAGTTTAAGTCAGTGTTTCTGTATTATTGCCTTTATCCTTATTTTCCTATTAAATTGTAGTTCTGATTTCGAGTCTTTCAGTGGTTTGCTTTCAAACTACTACAGACAGGCACTCCAGGACAAAGAGACAAAGGGAAGCAGAGGCTGAGCTAACAGTGGGCACCAGGTATAATTGCAGCATTGACTGCTGCTGATCCCCAAAAAGGCTGTGGCTAGCACAGGGATTGGGAGAAGGGAAGCAGAAATTGCCTCAGCTCTCTGGGTGATTTCCCAGTAGGTGCCCCAGATGCACACTCAGTTTTAGGGCATTAGAGGAAGTGGAACCCTTCAGATAAAGTCTGTCTTGACAAAGAAGTGAACAAATACTCTTATCTGTGAAATGAATCTCTACTTCACATGTTCCATAATGGCCAATCTTTTCCTGTCCCTTGGCCAGCCAAGTCTCACCATCACTTGCCAGGTGTGGGCTCGTGGTCTCCTCTCAGCAGCTTCAGAGAAGTCTGTAGGCAGAGGAGTGTGATCATTCCCTCTGGCAAGACCTGTTGGAGCCAATGCTTTGTAGGACTGAGCTGAGACTCCTGGGAGCTGGAAACCTTCCCATTTGGATCTGACAGCAGTGGTGGGATCAATAGATCCTGGCTGTACCCACTTGCTTTCCCAGCAGGAAGATAAGGGTGCCAAGGACCCAAATTCTGGATCACTCAGCAGGTGAAAGAGATGCTAGATGTGACAAGGGCTGTGGCACTGAATGCTTGGGAGGTCCTGCAGACCTCTGGGATGAGTCTCCAGCCCAGCTCAGTCCCACAGACTTGCAGGAGCACAGCCAGGAAGCGGGGACTGAGGGAATAACCTTCATCCAGTCCCTGTCCCCCACTCACCTCTTCTTTCCAGGAAACACTCACAGAGGAAGGAGCTGGCCACTTCCCAAGGCAGAGTAAATCCTCACTTATAAAAGGTTGCACTTCATTCTAGCCTGGCTTCACAGCCTTGGACACTAAATCAGCCCTTTTGCTGTGCAGCTGAAGAGCCCTGCACCGTCAGAAACCTTCTCCCCTGCAGATGGTAATGAACCTCTGCCAGCCACTGCCTGGTGCCCTCCTTGATAAAGAAAACAGCCTGAGCCTGCTCAGTGCTCAGCTTTAAGGCAGATTTGGAGAACATCACGTTTTAAAATAAGGATGCTTGGCTGCTGAGGCTGACCCCTCAGAACAAATTTGAAGTACAGATCACCTATGGCACCTAAGGCCATTAAAACCCCCACCTCAAAATCTCATCCCAACTCCACTCAGGGTGTTTCCCTTCTTTTTATGTAGCTTTTCTCTGAATTTTTATGGATGGATCCATGCAATGTTGGTTCCCTGAAATCTTTGCATCCTGCTCACAGCACTGGGGACACTTCTTCAAGCAAATGACCCAGGTGGGCAGCATCCCACCTGGGCCACAGCACCTTCCTGTGCCCAAGAACAGCACCAGACCCACAGGCAGCACTGAGGGGGAGTCTGCTGGGCTCAGAAATATTCCAAGAGTCCTTCTGACTCCTCATTGCCTCATGTTCCAGCCCCATCTTGGAGGAGAGGAGCTGAGGAAGCTGTTCCCATCCCTGCCACAGCATGCAAACACCATCCAAGGGGGACTGGAGCTCTGATTCCACTCTTGTGTTGTGTTGTTTTGAAAACAGGCCAACCTTCATCTTCGTCCACTTCTGCTCCTCCTTGCTGCTTGGAGGTGACAGGCATCCCACAGCCCAGAGGAGCTACTCCAGTCCAACCTCCGAGAGCAGGGCTAACCACCAGCAATGTGACAGTCAATCAATGGGCCTGATTAATTAACTCCTAATAAGTTAATCTGAGCGCTGAGGCAGAGAGGAGGCCTCCTGGTGAAAGCAGCGCTCTCAGGCCTTGCAGGCAAGGGGAGAAAATCGATTCCCTGCCTGCCCCATTTATCACAGCAGAACACAGAGCTGGATGGAATAGCAGTGCTGGATGGATGGAATGTCAGGGCAGCGTTGGATGCAGAGCTGTGTGGTCCTGCTGGAGCACCCTGGGAGGAGGATGAAGTGATAAATAAAATGGAAGATGGAACAAAACCTAAGAAAGAAAGTTTTTCAAAGAGTACAGGAGAGCCTCTCTCTATGAGGCACTCCAGAAACCATCAGCCATCCCTTGAGCATGGTCAGAACCCTCATGTCCCTCTTCACTCCTGTTACGCCTGTGGTTCCTGAGACTGAGCAGAGGGGGATTGCTGCAAACAGGCTGCTTTGGCTGCTGCCTGAGAAGACCGTTCGAAGATCCAGATGCAGCTCAGTTTTCTGAGAAGTTCTGGCAGCCACGGTCTGTGAGAGCTGCTGAGCCCAGGGAGGTGCTTGGGCAGGTGAAGGTGTGTTTCTGTGCTGCCAGGTCCCTGCTGCGAGCACACACTGAGCGGGCAGGATGCTGTGAGTGTGATTCTGTGCTGCCATTTTCACATCCTGGGATCCCAGGGATCTGCCACCACCCTGCACATGCCCTGTGCCCTCAGTGTCTTTGGCATGAGGAGAGGAGTGACTTTTCCCATGAATGGGGCCATCCCATGTGTGTCTACAGGGCCTGGTCATGTTGATCAGATTCCCATCCAGCTTTTCAGGCTGCCACTCAGGATTCAGGGCTCCTGGGAACCCGTGTTCTCTTGGCATTGTTCAGTTCTCTCCTTCCACAGCTGAAAGAGAAGATGATACATTTCCACTCCACTGTCCAAACGGGCTCACTGGGACACTTCTACCCATTTTTGACAGTGCAATGGTTGTTAGATCCTGAACACATCCCTGTTTCCTCACTAGCACGGCCCTGCTCTGCAGCAGAAAGCAGCAGGGCTTGAAGGAGCAGGATCTCTGCTACCCCATAGCAGATTGCAGGATGAAAGCACATTTTCCCCTGCTGTCATTGACCTTTCTTTCTTGATTTCAGTATTTTCTTATTCTTCCTGCCCTTTCTTCTCTAGCTCTCTGCTCGTCTCCCTGTTCTCCCTTCTGCTCCTCCCCAGGAGCCAACCTGCCTGCTGTGGACTCAGGTGCCTCTTTGTCATCCTCAGACTCCAGTGTCCCACACCAGGGACACACCAGACCCCTGGCAGCCTGCTTGCTCTCCCATGCTGACGTGGGTTTTAATTTTGAAACTGGGCAGAAATACTAATTAAGTGTAACAGTTTCGTTCGCTGACTTTACTCTCTGTGATGTAAGAAGTTAGGAGTGGGCAAAAAGCAGGCTCAACACTTTAAAGAATATAAACAGGTTTATTACTAACAGAATTAAAGGTAAAAGAAAATAATATGAACTTAAAACAAACCCCTCCCCTCCCTTTCTTTTCTAAACACTCTCTTCTTCTTCCAACTCGCACAAAAAAGATAACAAACATGTGATTTCAGGTCAGTATTACAGTCTTTAAAAGTCTCTTTTATGTTTGAGAGGATAAGAGGTGCCTTCTGCTTAGCGTGGTTTCCAAACTGTTAGGAAGCAAAAAACAGATTCCGCCCGGAGAAAAAAAAAATCTGCTGCCGTGAAAAAAACATCTTTCTCATGAATTTTGTAGTCTTTTACACTACTACTATGGGTATCTCTTTTAAGGATAAG